>JAODAL010005204.1:0-146561 GCA_025379985.1 Phyllomedusa bahiana
TTTAATTTGTATACTGAAAAATTTTATATCTGTTAGTTGGAAACAAGAACATGAAGAATCATAGTTATTCCACACTGTGTGCTTCTATCATTCATCTAATGAAGTCAATGGACCCTGAAATAGGTGAGGACTTAGTTACAAGTCAAGATTTGCTTTCAATATAGCTTGGCCACTCATCAAAACTATTTTGTATAAATTTAACCTATTTACACTATGATTAAACTCTTTTGCAAATAATGTAATATGCTCTCACAGTTCCAGTTAATAACTCCTGAATTTACATGAAAAAGGCTAAAAGGTGTTTTCTCAATACAAAGATTGGCCTTCAAAATGTAGGGAGCGGTAATTGAAGGCTTTTTATAATTATATTGGTCTTTTTATTTAAATTTGGTCATGAGATAAGATAAATTGTATCAGCTAAGAGTGCACACAGGTTTCTATAGTTACCTGTCCATATTTCCCTTCCCGATTAGACAGAGAGCAAAGAGTGATGTCACTATGGACATAGCTGACAAGAATCCTTATTATTAGCTTTTGTTTACAGAAAAGCAATAGTTTTCACTCCTCAGAACACTTGTAGCTTTGTTTACTGAAGATTAAATCTCATGCACCTATGTTTTTGTAATGTCTCAACTAGTTATAGGGAAACTAAATATGCTAATCACTGCTGTAGACCCAACAGCCTGACGAGACGGACTGAAAGAAAAGCTGCCTGTGACTCAGTATAACAGCATGGTGAGAAAACCCCTTTAATATGTCTTAAAGGGGTTTTGCCACGAAGTAAAATTGACGTGGGAAGCTTGCAAATTAAATAATAAACATTTTCACCATTCATCCTTATTAAAAATGCTGTACCATTTTTGCTTTAGCTGCCCTTTTAGTGATCCATTGTTTACAGCTCATGAAAAAACTTTGAGATTCTTGGTCATTGTTTACAGCTCGTCTCCAGGGGATACGACCAGGGCTGAGAGCTCCTCAGTCCTAGTCGCACATGCCCAGACATAACCTCTCCTCTCAGACAGCTCCTGAGTGTTCAACCCCCAGGTGTTGTCATTCTACTCCTGTCCTCTGTACTCCTTAGTAATTAGTGAAACAGTGCAAATAAATTAAAAAAGGAACCTCAATGAGCTATGTGTATTGATAAAGAAAAAAAAATCCATGGGTTTGGTTCCTGCAGGGATTTGAACCAAGGACTCTTGTGTGGGGAGGTAAAAAGCATTACCTCTAGGCTACAGTGTAGCTACTCGTACCTCTGTAAATAAACAGACCTTTCTTTGACTAGAGAAAGAAAAGGCCTGGTGATGTTATCCTGCAGGGTCACATGATATGTAATTCAAACACATCACACACGCCGCCTTCTGAGCACACAGAGCTGAAGAGCTGGATGCAGGAGCTATGAAATGAGATCGTGGCAAAACCCCTTTAAGGTAATAGTAAAGGGTTGTTGCACAACAGATGTGGAAATAAGGATATCTGGCGACTGAGGTCTAGCTACTAGTTTAAACACTAATGTCTTAATTTCTCTATTTGTATATCAATCCAACCAAATATGTTGTTAATCATTGACAAATTGGGAAAGTTTCAGCAGATGGCTGATTTCTTTATCTTTCTCTATTAATTTGTGATTATTATTTGCTGCTATTTGTCATTCTAGTTTAACAAAGAGTGATTCTTTTGTATGGGTAGTGCAGAGCTTTTTAATCAGGCATGCTCTTCAAGATTTTCAAAAGCCCTGCACTTATTTTTCAAGGAACTATTATGTTCAAAGATGCTTGGAATGACAACATATTTCTGAAGTGAAAAGAGTAAAAGATTTTTATGAAACATGTAAAGATAATGTTCTTGGTTGCTAGGGCAGACACGTTTAATATTTGCTACAATAAATTTCCCAGCTATGATATACACTGTCCAGAGATCATCACTGGACTTTAGCTGATGCTTAGACAACTTGAAAAAGCTATGATTTTACTTTAAAGCTCCATATACACATATTCGTAATACACATTTGTTCTGTCATCCCCATTTAGACTTCTTTGGTCTGCTTTTCAATAGAAAAATGATCACCAAGCATGACCCCAACTTGTCCATCCAGGCTTGGACTGGCCCACAAGGGAAAAGGGAAACCCCGAGTGGGCCCCAAAGCATGGCAGACTTAGAGTTGTTTTTAACTGCATATACTGTATATCCTCAGAAGAGGCAGAAAAATCATAGAAAGAGAGACAACAAAAAAGCAAGAGGCAGAGTATAGGAGGCATGCACAGTCATTTATAATAGCTCTATGGTGGGTTCCTAAAATAATCTGCACTGGTGGGCCCAGAAGCAACACAACTGGTGGGCCCCTAAAATCAACTCCACCTGCAGGCCTTAAACGCTCCAGTCTGACACTGGGTCCATCTACTAGAAATTATAATAATAATTCAAAATATTTTTTTGTTTTGTCATGTGACACATTTTGTCATGGTACCATTTAATTCACTGTGTCATTTATTATTTTAACCACAAGATATATAGCAAATTTGAATCCAGCAATCAATTTCTGAGACAATTCTGATCTTCTTTGATATGCTACATGAACATCTACCAATTGGAAAAACGTATCCTTGATCCAAAATGGCTGCTTTCAAGATGGCGGCCATGTTCTGGATATAACCTAATACAGGCATCCTCAAACTGCGGCCCTCCAGCTGTTGGGAAACTACAACTCCCATCATGCATTTATATAATCTATAACCGTGGAATGATGGGAGTTGTAGTTTCTCAAAAGCTGGAGGGCCGCAGTTTGAGGATGCCTGGAATAGATAGGTCCCCTCACCTATTACTTGCTTGGGTATTCTGATATGTCATTTTTTCCTTTGGTTTCTGAAATAAAAGGCTGTGCTGGGACATTTGACTTTTGGCAGAGGATTGGTGTTCTAGCTGACAGCGTTTATTATTACTGATGTCATATTAGTCTATAGATAATAACAATATTATTGAAAGGACACTGCAGGTTACCAATGTTGGTGTTACACTAAGAATTTTCAGCAACATATGCACACATCTTGTAATCCAATCTGGCAAGAAAAGAGTTTCTCTTGCAATGTGGCAACGCTACTGTCTCTTGCCAAAGTCCTGCTGCCCAGACTTGAGCAATCAACTGTGATAAGTGGGGAACTCTTGCAGCGCCATCAAATGGGAAAATGCAGCAATACATTTCCCTTTGGAACTAGGTGGCTGTCCATGAAATGTATGGACGTTACATATCTCCTAAAGAGGTGCTTCTACTAATCACTCTCCACTCTGACTAATTGATGGACAACAGAATGACTGATTTTTTCACAGTGAAGCTGCTCTAACCTGGCATGCCACTATCAGCCGCTGACAGAGTTTATGATGGTTCCTGCTAAGTTACTTTGACTACACAAGTTGTGTAGTGCAGGTTATTTATTGGTGTGTGAAAAAGAAGATTATTGGAATGACACTCTGTAAATGCGGGTTACCAATGTTTGTTTTGCAATAAGAATTTCCACCAACATACACACAAATCTTGTAATCAAATCTGGCAAGGAAATTTCTCTTGCAGAGTGGCGACTTAGCTGTTTATTACAGAATAAATCACATGTAACACACTGAAAAATGATTATTGGCATTTCACTAACCTTGTAAAAAATGACCCATTACATCCAGTAGGGCTATGAAATGTTGTGACTGCTCAAGGTACAGCGACACGGTAACTCATTCAAAGTAACATATATTAAGGCTCTTAATGGTAAATTTGTTTTTCCTCACATAAATATGCAGTGACTGATATAAATACTCTGTCAGAGCAGAAAATTGGAAAAACTAAAAGGGACATGATGTGGTTTGGAAAGCATAAAACTTTCCAACTATCAGATATATCACACACATTCAAGTACTTTATGGTTCACATGAACACCACACAACTATATTAATTGTTCTTGGCTCCATTTTGGAGAAGTTGGGACATACTTGTTCAATGAGGGTGTCTTAAAGGGGTTATCTCACTAAATTGATTCATCCTTTTTCTTGGTTTCCATTTGAATTCAGGGGCATGTTTACTGGAATCCACTAGGCTGCATTAGAAGCCAGGTCTGTAGCTATAGCAATCAGTGCTGGCAGCCTATTAGGATAGATCAAACAGGTCTGTAGCTTTAGCAACCTGAGGAGCTGATGCACCCATACAAGAGGGGACATCTAGGAATAGGTAGGACACTGGTAATGGACACATATTACATAAGTTGACTTGTTTTGCAAGATCTTTAACATAAAATGCAATCCTTGTAGCGAGACAACCCCTTTAACTATTTTATTTCTACATTTACTTCATAACAACATTGCAGTCACCCACACCCAGTCACCAAGCCCCTTTTGCCACATAGGAAGATACCAGTGTTATACATGGCAGGGGCCAACATCAGAATATCTAGGCAAGGAACTCTACATTTCCCATTATATCTATAAACCTTAAAGGGGTTGTCTGACCATGTTGTTTCAAAGAGCCTGCTCTTCAGAGGCAGCTTCAGGCTCACACCTCCTGGTCAGGCTTTGGGTGTACCTACAGCAGTGAGGGGCATATCAGCTCTGCTATTCCTAGCTGATCCTTTTAGAGGGACACTGGAGATGCAGAGGCTTATAACATCAGGGCAGAACTTTACAGACCTCTGAAGGGTAAAGTTTGTCAGTAAGAAACATAAACAAGCTTCTGTGATGCTGAAAAGACACAGCAGAAAAATGACGTCACCAGCCCAGACAGGGATACTAGAGCAGATAGAAGTGGTCGGGAAGCTTGTGTACACAAGCAGTAGATAAGAACTGCTCTACCTCTGAAATGAGACAAAATCAGAACAGCAATGTATATGGTAATAATTTTATTTATCTTTGCCTACATGTTTAAAACTAATAAATGTGGTAAAGCTACCCCTATAATTGTGTACCCTAAAGCATACACTTATCAGTAGAATGTTTTAGTACAATAAAAAATATAATACAATCTTTCAGATATATAAAAATAGGCCTGGTCCAAAAATAAAATTCTGACTAATAGGTTCATACACTGTAGATTTATCCAAAATTGTTAAAAAATATTGCTGTAGTGTACAATTACAAAGGAACATAATTTCAAATCACTAAGGTTTAATCTGATTTGGGAAATCCATTTTGCTATAAAGTTCTTCTAAAAAGAAGCTGATTATATGATGTCCTGCAGCCCAGACTCCAGCAATCAATTTTAATCTGCAAGGAATCCTTGTTGCTCCACCAAAGGGTAAAACAGAGCAATCCTTGTTTCCTATTGAAACCAGTGGGCTAGCCAAGTAATACATGGACATGCCTGATCCACCAAAGTGAGAGTTGCTCTTTGCAGCCACTGTCCTTTCTGACTAATTGATGGATAACAGAATTACTGACTATCTAACCCAGACGACTCTCCTAAAGTTGAACTGCTTTAATCTCCGTTTAAGAAAATGTGATGATCCACCCCTCTTTTTTTTCCAGCACAGAAATGCGACAGTAACCGTTCATGTGAATGTGCAAATATTGCAAGGAACCCAGATTGTGGGGAAAAAAAGTATTTGCTCACAGTCATGATTACAGTTATCGTATTTGTTTTATTTCATGAAGTGCAGTCGAAGAGTATTAAATTACAGCTCTCACACTACTAACTGGCCTTTCTTGTGATGTACTGTAGACAGCTATGTTCAACAGACTGATGCGACTCCTAACTCCAGAGGCTTCATAAGTCCATTGTGTTAGGAAAGCCATCAGTAAAACAAGCACTGCCAATGATGGGTAGAAGTGTACTTAATTCCTTTTTCTTATTTTCCTTATATTGAGTCTATAGTTCTAGCAATCACATATTTTCAGTCAAGTCACTGAATTCAGAATACATAGTGGATTAGGGTGTGGTTAAATATAAAACCAGCGCAAGTGAGAACTTTGATTGCACATGTTACAGTACCATTAGAAAAATGAAAGCAAGTGTCCTGCCAAATTCAACCTATCTAGCCAACTTTGCCCTTAGGTGTATAAGCATTTTAATTACCTGAATTATAGCCTACATCTGCATTCACAATTCTGCAGGCTTCAGTGCTGAAATCTCCCAGTATTCGTTGCTGGTTTAGTGTCTGAGAAAAGTATACTTTACAGTAAAATAAAATGTAGTGCCCCATTGTATTATAGCTCAGATAAGTGGGATGATACTGTACAGAGGAGAGGATGGCAGTAGTTGCTTTCAGTTGTCATGGGGGTATCGGTTCTCCATCAACCCTCTCTTACTGCCTTGGATTGTTACCATAAAGAGGGGGTCTGCAGTAGGGAGTTGATGTTGTTCTGCCATCCCCTGGCTCACACTCTTTGATAAGCCCACTGCCTTGTTGGTGGTCGATGTGTACTTGATGAATTTGCAGGAAAGACAAGAGGCAACGTGCAGGTGCAGATTCGTTACTCAACGCTGGATGATACACCTAATGCAGACCATTGTTCAATTTCTCACAGAGGATAAACCATACTTGCCAACACTTCCCAAACTGGGTGGGAAGATCCCGCAAATGGTGTACCCATCCAACCCCCTCAGAAGGGTCGGCAAAACCACCAGCAGTCAAAAGGTTGGAGGTTTTTTTTTTTAAGAAAAACAGCGGCAGTGTAGTGCCACTGCAGGGGGCAGCCTCCTCACTTAGACTATGAAAGTCTAGCTGAGAAGCACATACAGTCTTTTCAGGTTGTGCGTGTTGCCTGGGAGGACGTCATTCTAGTAAGTAAAGTACTTACCCACTCCTGTCCGGGTTTTCGAGAGCTCCCTTTTTAAAATTTTAAAAAACCTAGGGAAGGGGGTTTAAAAAAAAATTTTTTTTTTTTTTTCCCTTAAAAAGGAAAAAATTTGGGAATTCCCCTTTTTAAATTTTTTTTAAAAAAAAAAATTAAGGGGGGGGTTTTTTTCCCTTTAAAGGGGTTTTTTTTTAAAAAAAATTTAAAAAAAAAATTTAAAAAAAAAAAAATTTTTTTTTGGGAAAGGGGGGAAAATTTTTTTGGAAATTTTTTTTTTTTCCCCCCCTTGGCCCCCGGTTTTTGGGGGGGGGGGTTTTTTTTTTTGGGGAAAAAAACCCCCCCCTTTTGGGGGGGTTTTTTTAAAAGGGGAAAAAAAAAGGGGGGGGGGGAAAAAGGGGTTCAACCCTTTCCAAAAATTTTTTTTACAAAAAAAACCCCCTTTTTAATTTTTTTGGGGGGGCCCCCCAAACCCCCCAAACCCCCCCTTTTTCCCCCCGGAAAAGGTTTGGGGGGAAAAAAAAAAAGGGGAAGGAAGGGAAAACCCCCCCCCGGGAAAAAATTTTTTGAAAAAAATTTTTTTGGGGGTTTTTTTGGGAAAACCCCCAAAAAAAAAACCCCCCCCCCGGGGCCCCCCCCCCCCCCCAAAAAATTAAAAACCCCCGGGGTTTTGGGGGAAAAAAAAAAAGGGGGTTGGGAATCCCGGGGCCCCCCCCCTTTTAAAAAAAAAAAAAAGTTTTGGGGTTTGGGGTTTTTGGGGGGGAAAAAAAAAAAAAAAATTTTTTTTAAAAAAAAAAAAAAAAAATTTTTTTTTCCCCAATAAGGGGTTTTTTTTTCCCCCCCCGGGGGTTTTGCCAAAAAAAAAGGGGAAAATGGTTTGGAAAACCCCCCCGGGCCCCCGGTTTTTTCTTTTCCCAAAGTTTGGGGTAAAAATTTTAAAAAAATTTTTTTTTGGGGCCCCCCAAAAAAAAAAAAAAAGGAAAAAAAAAAAAAAAAAAAAAAAAAAAAAAAAATTTTTAAAATTTTTTTAAAAATTAAAAAAAAAAAAAACCGGGGAAAAAAAAAAATTTTTCCCTTTTTAAAAAAAAAAAAAAAAAAAAAATATTTAAAATTTTTTTCCCCAAAAAAATTTTTTTTAAAACCCTTCCAAAAAAACCCAAAAAAAGGAAAAAAAATTTTAAAAAAAAAATAAAATTTTTTTTTCCCCCCCCTTTTTTAAAAAAAAAAAAAAAAAAAGTTTTTTTTAAAAAAAAAAAAATTTTTTTTAAAAAAAAAAAAAAAAAAAAAAAACCAAAAAAAAAACCCCCGGGGGAAAAAAAAAAAAATTTTTCCTTAAAAAAGGGGAAAAAAAAAAATTTTAAAAAAAAAAAAAATTTTTAAAAAAAAAAAAAACCCCCCAAAAAAAAAAAATTATGTTTTGGGGGGGAAAAATTAAAAAAAACCAAAAAACCCCTTTTTTTCCCAAAAAAAAAAAAAAAAAGGGGGTTTTCCCCCCAAAAAAAAAAAAAAAAACCCCCTTTTAAAAACCCCCCCCCCCTTTCCCCAAAAAAAATTTTTTTTTTTCCCAAATTTTTCCCCCCAAAACCCGGGGTTTTTTTTCCCAAAAGGGTTTTTGGGGTTTTTTTTTAAAAATTTTTTTTAAAAAAAAAGGGGGGGGGCCCCCCAAAAAAATTTTTTTAAAAAAACCCCCCCCCCTTTTCCCCCTTTTTTTTTTTGGTTTTAAAAAACCCCCCAAAAAAATTTAAAAATCTAAAAAACCAAAAACCCCCCCTTTTGAAAACAACCCCCTTTTTTCCCCAAAAAAAACCCCCCCCCCTTTTCCCCGGGTTTAAAAAACCCCAAAAAAAAAAAAGGCCCCCAAAACCCGCCTTTTTTTTTTCCCCCCCCTTTTTTAAAAAAAAAAACCCCTTTTAAAAAAAATTTTTTCCCCCGGCCCCCCCCAAAAAAAAAAAAAAAAAAACTCCTAAAAAAATGGGGGGCCCCCCGGGGGAAGGGGAAAAAACCCCCTTGGGGCCCCCCAAAAAATTCCCCCCAAAAAAAAAACCCCCCCTTTGGGGGAAAAAAAACCCTTTTTTTTGGGTTTAAAAAAAATTTTTTTTAAAAAAAAAATTTTTTTTTCCCCCAAAAAAAAAAAAAAATTTTTTTTCCCTAATTTCCCGGGGTCAATTTTGGAAAACCCCCCCGGGGGAAAAACCCCCAAGGTTTTTTTTTTTGGAAATTTTTAAATTTTTTAAGGCCCCTTTAATTTTCCCCCCCTTTTAAAAAAAAAAAAACCTTTAAAGGGGGAAACCCCTTTCCCCCCCTTTTTTCCCCCCTTTTTTAAAAAACCCTTTTAAAAAAGGTTTTTTCCCCAAAAAAAATTTTTTTTTAAAAAAAAATTTTTACCCCTCCCCTTTTCCCCCCGGAAAAAAAAATTTTTTAAAAAAAATTTTAATTTTACCCCTTTTTTTCCCCCCCTTTTTTTTCCCCCAAAAAAAAGGGGAAACCCCTTTTTCCCCCCGGGGGGGAAAAAACCAAAAAACCCCCCTTTTTTTTTTCCCCCCCCCCCCTTTTTTTTGGGGGGTTCCCCCCCCAAAAAAAAAAAGGTTTTTGGGGTTTTTGGTTGGAAAAAAAAGGGGCCCCCCAAAAAAAATTTTTTTAAAAAAAAACCCCCCCCCTTTTTTTTTTTTTTTTTAAAAATTTTTTGGGGGGGGGCCCCCCCCCTTTTTTTTAAAAAAATTTTTTTTTTCCCCCCAATTTTTTTTCCCCTTTTAAAAAAAAAGGGGGGGTTTTTTTCCCCCCCCCCCCAAAAAAAGGGAAAAAAACTTTTTTTAAATCCCCAAAAATTTTCCCCCCCCAAAAAATTTTTTAAAAAAAACCCCCCCCCAAAATCCCCCGGGGGCCCCAAAAGGGGGAAAAACCCCAAAAACCAAATTTTTTTTAAAAAAAAAAAAAAACCCCCCCAAAAAAAACCCCCCCCCAAAAAAAACCCCCTTTTTTTCCCCCCAAAAAAGCCCCTTTTTTTAAAAAAACCCCGCCCCCCCAAAAAAAAAGGCCCCCCTTTTTTCCCCCTTTTATTCCCCCCCCCCCCTTTTTTTTTGGTTAAAACCCCCATTTCCCCAAAAAAAAAAGGCCCCCCCCCTTTTTTTATAATTTTGCCCTTTTTTTTTAAAAAAAAAAAAAATTCCCAAAAATTCCCCCCAAAAAATTTTTCCCCCCCCCCTTTCCAAACCTTTTTTTCCTTAGATGCAGTCATTTATGGGGGTGTCTAATATAAGGGCCCCACAAAGCCACATCAGAACTGGACAGGTCCTTAAAAAAATCAGTGTTACAAATTTTCTTGAAAATGTTAATGTTAGCTACAAAATTTAAGAGCCCGTAAATGTCCTAAAAAAATTGGAGATTGTTTAAAAAATGATGCCAACATAAAGTATACTTATGGCAGATGTTTGTTATTTACTAATTTATTGGGTATGACTATCTGTCTTACACGCAGACATTTTTAAACTTTGAAAAAGGCAAATTTTTCCAAATTTTCTTAATTTTTTAAAATATTTTTCACAAATAAAGAAAGATTGTTTCCACAAAAATTAATTGCTAACTCAAAGTACAATGTATCACGAGAAAACAGTCTCAAAGTCACAGGAATAGTTAAATCTATTAAAAAGTTATTCCCCGATAAAGTGACACATAGATTTAAAAAAAGGGCGATCCTTAAGTCCAAAACAGGCTTAGACCTTAAAGGGTTAAAGCTAATCAAATAAGCGAGTATATCTCTACAAAGATCTGTAGATTGGGAAGAGTCCCCAGGATCTTATGACAACATACCTAACACAGAAAATCTAATGTTTCTCCATTCTACAAAAAAATGAGCCCTATTTTTGAAGCAAGGATTACACGGCAATTCACATGGAAAATTATTCTCTGTTGACTGCCATAAGAGCTTAGGCTGCTGTTTAGTTCACATCCCAGTGAAACACTTTAGGTTTCTAGGCATAGAGAAATCAAACAACAGACTACTTGTAGAGAACAAGAACGTTAAACTACTTATTGTAATATACATATTTCAGCTGCTGTATTATGCTGGAAAACAAATGTAATGCATAACAAAGTATATACCAAAATTCAGAAACTGGCACAGAGTTTCAATTTGACGAAATCTTTCATATTCTATAATGCAGTGCTAAAGACCCACAGTACATTTGTACATACTCGTACCCTGTGGAAATCCTAAATAAAAGGCATTCCTGCAGCTGGGGCTATTGCTGGCTATTAGGTGAGAGACACAATCATATCATTACTAACATTGACATAATAGACTGTGGTACTAAAAGAGGAATAAACACATTTCCATCTGATATGAATGGTTCCCAGTGACTGTAGATGTTTATTAAGCGTGCTACATAAGTATTAATTTATCATTGGCATATATTGCTTGCTTAATATAAATTTGAAATCACTACAGCTACCAAGGTATTTGTTAACTTGTCGATTTATAACTGGATCTGTGTTCGAGTGTAAAGGTCACAACCATCCTTATTTATAGAGAAATTATTGATTTATACATTGTACTTATTATTATCATGGGGATCTTGACTCACTCAACCAATTCCATCAATGCCTCAACTCTATCAATCCCGAACTCCAATTAACCATTCATTCAGATGCTCAGAATATCCCATATTTTGACGCTATAGTTCTCAAAGATCTCTCTGGCAATCTACACTTCGATCTTGTCACCAAGCCCACAGACAGGAACAGCCTCTTGCACTACTCTAGTAAACATCCTCCTAACACCAAAAGATCCTTACCTAAATCCCAGTACAGTCGCATACACAGTATTGTTGATGACTCTACTAGATGGTTGGGAAAAATGGCCACTAGATTTCAAATACGTGGTGATCAGGATACCACACTCTAACCATCTTTTTCTGCAACTCAGACACCACATACCTCTTCCACATGCATTTCTTGCATTCTCAAGCATCACCCTTTCAGTCTGAAAGTAACAAAGATAGTTAACAAGCATTGGCCTATTCTGCAAACGGCCTGTCCTACCACAGAACAATTCCAGTCACCAACTCTGCAGAGCTTTACACTGGATCGAAACTGAGACCATCTCATAAGAGCCAACATTAGCAGTTTCGTTAAAGTACCCAGACAGACCTTTTTACAGACACAATGAAAGGCACATTTCCGAGTCTCAGTTGTGCTCCTCTGTAACTATGGGCGAGTTCATTTCCCATGGCAGGTGCAGACGAGCAAGGATACGATGGAGACCACACGCTTGGAGCAAAAGCGTACTTCAGCCATATAATAGTCTTCATGGACTGTAAGGTTGGACTTTAGATTTTTACCCGAAACGGTTACCTGTATATGTTCTAAAAAGAAGTGACTACTGTGCAATGAATGTGTGTACGAATTTATTAAAGTGATGAAAATTCACAAGAGCTATGGCAACTGAATATATTAAGAAGTTAATTTCCCACCCCCACACAAGTCAAAGATACCTGATAAAAGGCTTCTTTATGTGTAATTCCAACTTTGTTGTATATATCATCAAATTTCCCTGTGGCCTAGCATATGTAGGCAAGACCAGTTGATAGATTAAGGACCACATCTCCTAATAAACTTGACCATCTGATGACAAGATTAGCTTTTTCCCAGTCCGGCACAACTTTATTCCCCAGTGTCTAGTATCCTTTTCCCTTTTTTTTACTCCCCCCCATTCTGCTAGGGTTTTTTGTACTTTATTTATTCACTATTGCTTTTATTAGACAAAATTACTTGACTTCCTGTGACTGCAACATCGGTAACATTTCAACCCTTTGTATATTCTTCTCCTTCTTTTAGCCTTCATTTTCTCTCTCCCCATTATATTTCATTACAGACCTTTATCTTACCCCTTACGTAATGCCTTCTCCTATTCTCTAGCTGTTACCATCATTATTTCTTCCCCCCTCTTTTTTACAGTTCTGCATTATACTTGAGTCCTATATATCTCTCCGTTCCTACCCTGTAATATCTTTTTCCCCCATCTATCTATTTCTATTATCCTTTTTACTTTCTCCTCGTATTTCACATCCCACACTACATCTATATGTCTGTGAGTTCCTCTATATAATGATATTCTTCTCCTCATCTATTTATTTCCATTATACGCCTTTGTTCCTTTTTATTGAATTTCCCAATCTATTTTGCCTATTCCACATCTCGTCCCTTTACTGCGCATATACCGCTGGACCATTGCATTCCAGCAATCACATGACATTCCTGATGACCACTTCTACCAAGATGGTGTGCCAGGATGACGAGTTTGCAAGTCGCCTTCATAAACCAGACACACCAGATGCCGACAGCTCTCTCCTGCCCCTGGTCTCCTACTCCCACCACTTTGGTAAGAATCACACTTCTGCAACTATTCTAAGGTCTTTACTAATATACCTTTGTTATGCTCCCATACTTTTGCCACTATTCTGAGGTCTATATCAGTGAGATCCCGTATAATAAGCCACTATCCTGAGGTTGTTTATTTGTGTACTTTGCATCCCTAATATATCTTCTATATTTAGAGATTCTGTGATTAATATGCTTTTGTATACTAAGCTACTACCATTATGTCTTTACGTACCTTTATATTCATCATGTATTTTCTATATGCAGCTCTCTCCTTGAACCATACCTGTACCTCTGGACATCTCTACTTCCTTGGTCTTTCTGTCTCTTGCTATATTGTTCTTTAATTACACGTACTCCATTCTTGTCTTTCTCCTACCTTTTACCTTACAGATTTATCTGCTCCATCTCTCCCACTCACTTCTCTTTACCTCTTGCAGTATCTTCTCCTAATAACTATAACACTCTACTGTCTTCTTCCCCATACTCTGTCTCCTTGATACTACCCCCTAATCTTTACTACCTCTTTAACTCTTATCTACTCATCTTTTTTTACACCCTTTACTCCTTTCCTCTGTTATTTTATCTCCTTCTTCACTTCTTTATCTAGATCCATCTCGTTGCCTTGTATCTCTACCTATCCTTGATTTCATATGTTTCATGATTACTCATAGTGCCATGTATTCCTCACAACAGGTCACTTGGGATGAAGACCTAATCGTCCGAAACGTAGAAGCTGTGGGATTACTTTATAATGGACTGCAAAGGTTTAGCATAAATCACCTAAATTTATAGCTGACTATGGAACCAAGCACTTTCCACTATGGTCTGTTTCTCACAAATATCCCCTTACACCTTAGTAATGATCTATGCGTGAAATAATAACAACGACAACTACAAATTTATGCTACATTGTCTTCATACAGCCTTTCCTCTAATTCCTCCTAATGTAAAGAACTGCCGACAGTTCTATGAAGACGGCACATACAGGGGAGAAATAGAACAACCTCCACTGGAACGTTCAGACCATTTTAGAGAATGACTCTTACAAATCTATTTGCTATACTTAATAATTATTGCATTAAGGTTTAACAGTGTCATTTATCAGAAGAATTTAGCACGTATGTCGTCTTTGTCTGCCTTTACAAAAAATTATTGTCTCATTCATAGAGGGGTAAGTTACCTTCTTCTTCACTTTAGCGGCTGTTGTAGAGATACGGATCTACTGTAACCCATTAAATAAAGCCACCAATTTTGAAAGAACTGACCCGCAGTTTATTATTAAAAGAAATAATTAAAAAACTGAAAAAAATAAACCATCTGTTTTAAGGTGGTTTTGATATAGAGGCCTTACTTACAGCCCCCAAACCTTCTAGAACAACAATCGATACACTTTTTAATCTTCGCTACTTCCAGCCATTCCAAATAATTTTTAAAAAATCTAAAGAAAACTTCTCCATTTATCCATCCTTGTTTTATGTTGTGAAAATAATTATTGAACCTTCTCTATTCTCAATAATATGTGACAGAAACCCTCTGATTTTATCTCCCTCTATGTATTGACACTTAATGAAAAAGTACTGAACTGTAGATATTCAATGAAGCACTATTTTAGATTTACTCATTATGGAAGGCTCCCTCAACCAATTTGGGCATGTATCCATTCTGGCAGATCACATCCATACATGCTGCTGGTCTTCCCTCTGGCAGATGGGATATTCCAGCAAGACACTGCAACTTGTCACATGGCTAGTAATGTCTGGCATTGGTTGAAAGATAATGACCTAGACTTCCAAGTACTACCCTGGCCCTCTAAATTCAAAGGTTTGAACCCTGTCAAGCATTTGTGGACTATCTTGATTGTCATGTTCACTCTATGAATACTTTCCTATGCACCCTCCAGCAGCTGCGGGATGCACCATAGTCAGCATGGCTCAGATACCTGTGACAACCTACCAGGACCTTAATGATCCACTCCTAGCCCGTCAAGCTGCTGTCTGTACTGCACACAGCAGTTACTCTAGATATTATCCTGGTCATAATAATGTGAATTGACTTTATATATGTCTCAATTTTAATCTACTCTACTCCCCATTACTTTACAGTCTATAACCATGTGGATAATCACATAGAACAATCAGTAAATAATAATCTGTCCCTGCATTTTAAAATATGCATTTTATCCATTGTTAGGGTACGCTCACATGGTGTATTGTGGCGCGTAGCGGTACGCGCAGCAATAAGCCTTAATTAGTGCAGTTGAAAGGACTTGCTGGCCAGTGCGTACTTTCAACAGAAAGCAGCTTTCTGCCTCCTATGCTTTGTATTTCTCAGCACTTCACAGGCCACTTCTTTTTCGGGGGCACAAAGTACATGCAGTGAAATGCAATCATAAAATCATCGACGTCTGAACGACAATGATGATTTTACACAGCACTAGATGACTGCTGGACTTGTCAAATGATTCTACAGCATTTGCTGGGCACACTATGCATTCTTCTTCACTTTTGAAGGGGTTGTAGAGATACAGATAAATGTAACAAAATTAAGGGTAACTTTTTTGCCACTAAGTCACTTAAGAGATTTAGGGAAACTACTGGAGGGCAAATTTTAGCACAACTATGAACTGTGGCCATTACTTTTTGCCCTATTACTTTTCCTATAATGAAATTCTAAGGAAATTTGGGGATTTATGTGGTAATAAAGGGGTTCTAAAGAAAAGCATTTTTTAAATGATTGCAAGTAAAGCATGTAGTGGTTTCCATAAACAATGAACTGCTTTAGTGTCCAGAGGTGAAATTGGTGAAAATTTACATAATAAATTTAGAGCTATTTCTAAAGTATGCAAAGGTTTTTTAGAGAGTAAAGGGAGCATGGTTAATCAAGAAAGTAAGGCAAAATGAGATACAGATATTGGTCCACTGGGACATATGGAGTGGAGGAAAACTGTGACAGGTGGGGAATGGATTTCACTTAATAAGATACACAGTGTGACACCAGGCTTTATTCTGTATTGCTTGTATTATACTCTGAAGGTACTGGCAAAATGTAGTGGTAATGAAACCAGTTTATATCCAAAGAGGTATAGAGTTCAAGCAGAGCTAATGCTTAAGCATCACTGTCAGTATGTGGAGTTATCCAAGAGTACTGGAAAAAAATCATTTAATTAATGGAAAAATTAATGCAAATAAAGATTTTGAATAAACCCGCTATTTGGTAGTTAGGGAATGTGGACTGGATACAGGTGTTCAGATAAAGAAAAAAATTACAGATACACATGAAATTATTGAGTACAAAAAGGTGAACTGTGAAATTATGAATTACGTATATCTAGTATATTAATTATATTATTAGTATTATTAGTATTTATTAGTATTTATGGCAAGAAAATATGTTTTATGGAACTCTTGGCTCCAGGTCATTTCACCCATGGACAGACCCCCTCTCATTTACAATGCAACATACTAATTTTGTGTCTCTCTGTCCTTATTTGCAGGTTTGGGCATATTGTAAAACTTTGATATAGTCTTTTATTGTACATTCTTTACATGGGTGACAAAAATTCTCACTCTGAAGGATGGGCATTTACTTTGGATACATTATCCACTCATTTTGAAATTTTGTATTGCTTTTTTTTCTTTTGGACCATTAAGTTATTTCTCTAAATGTAATCCAGAAGCTTTTTGACTTTGCCCTTTGGTGTTTGCCTATCATTTGATGGGAATGATGTAACTTTAAAGTACTGATTTAAGCTTTCAGTTAAGGGATTTGTGGTGTTTATATCCGTTTATGTAGTAGATTTATAGATCTATTTTATATACCCCTTGAAGGACTACCTCAATATCACTACAATGTGGTGTGTCCCAGCTACATACAAATGGTCACACATGGACATTTGAGCATTTTATATATACATCCTTTAGAGGTTACAATTTTTCTTTATGTGAAATATTGGTTTGTGGTTCAAATATACTCATTTGGGCTTTAATAAACTGAAAAAAACCAAGTTTTATGTTATATGTTTCTCAAACTTGATGTGCATTTAGGTCTTATTCAAATGGTGGATATTCAAGAAGATTTGGATCTGCATGTATTCTGGTCTGAAATACGTGTAAATTACACCTGTCATTTGCATGTCACTACTTTCAAATGAGTACAGCACAGTTTTTCCATATGTGGATAGTTGAATAACAATATTCCCACAGTTTTGTCTTTGGACACCTGCAATGATGATCAGTAATGGATTGTGTGTCCTAGTATGGCATTGAGTTCCAGCAATTCTTACCTAAAATCTATGTATCTAATCTTGTTTTCAGTAAAAGAAAAAAAAAGAAAAAGGTTTTGATCAAACATAGACAGGTATATTTTCAGTATCTATGGTGGGTCATAATAAAGTGGGCCTTCGAAATAGTGCCCTCTGGGTGAGCCCTACAAATCACAATCTAACACTACTTCTACCTATTTTTGCACAATCTCCTGTTACAAAAATACAAGAAGCTTAACAGCTTGTGTAACAGGCAACAGGTTAGCTCATAGCTGTGGACCACCTGTGTTACTGAATGAGGAGGGCAGTCCTCCCCATTTACTTCTATGGGAGTTCGTATATAGCTTAGTGAGTGTGCTCGGCCAGATTTGTAACTTTCATAGATACTAATAAAGAGGATGGACACAAGCACCACCTTCTTTTTTGTTCAAAGCTAGCTATAAGCCAAACTGTTATAAGAAGATGCTTCATGGGAACATCCCTTTAACCAATAGCCACTCAACAATGGGCAACACAGCGACATCAGAAGTGACTGCCTGGAAATGGTCATAACTAACAAATGTCCATAACAGAATATTCTATTCATAGTCAATGCCTATTAATAACACCAAATAATGGAAATTGGCTTCTATGTTCTGCTCAGGAAGTGGTTCACTTTCAAAACACAGATTATAATGCCCTGCTTTTTTTTTTAACACCATGTTGGTTTTAGGGTGCAACATATTGTGCGAGTATTTTTTTCTTAAAATATGATTATAGCAGTGGTAGTTCAGTTTTTTTCTTCTTTATAGCTGCAAACTATGAGCAAGTCCATGGCTTTATTTTTTTTTTTTTTAATCCGAGGCAGAAATCTGTGGCTCACACTTGGCTCTGCCATTAATGTGCTACCTGATTCACCCAAGTATTATCTCCATTACCAATCAATGAGTCAAATTTATGGTCTCCTACGTGGAATCTGTGCAAATAATGATCATGTTGTAGATTTTAACATCTAATACACACCTATTATTCCATGTGGATTCTTCCTTGCTGTGTGTTAAGAGGTTATGAAATTCACCATTCACTTGCATTTAATGCAGGCGATCTGCAGATTTGATCAGGGTTTAGGAATAAAATCTGTGTCGTAAACTTTATTACATAATAAATGTGTTAAAATAACTATTGAGCTGAATGATTTATGGCTGGCTGTGGTCACCTCGAGGGGGAGCTTAAAAGCTTACTAGATACTGTGTTACTATTGAGTTCCTAATTTTCCCATGCTGCTAGATGCACATTTTTTTATTTATCTCTATAGCCTTGCAGGCAATTTAGAACTCTCTTTAGAGATCCAATCACTATACAGATATTTCAATAAATAAATTGACACTTCATTTTGTACCTTCATTATTTTTATAAAAATTACATGTTTTCGAACTGATGCACCTTTAGCAACATCGAAGATTTTAGAATGTATTCAAAGTTAAAATTATGTTGGGTAGAAGTTAAATTTACATCTAAAATACATTGCACATAATCAGATTCAGTAGTATCTTCTATATAAAGAATATAGAGTGATATATTTCAGAATGTAAGTGAAAACATGGACATAAGGTCAGATAAAAGCACTTCATAAAACACATTTCAAAGGAAAATGCCAGTATTCTCCAAATATAACGTATTACAGCTCATCACTTATCTTGACAGATTGCACAGAGCAGAAGCGAAACGATGACAACTAAGACAAAATGTTTACTTTTGAAAGGTCAAGTGTAACGGTTTCAGAACCTTTCCTGTTCTAGGAAGAAAACATACTTCAACAGGAAGAACTACGTTCTCAGAACATGTGTGCTTAAACATAGGTTGTTTTTATGCATATTTGCTAAAATAACATCATTTTCAGTAGATGGTGCTGACAATTACAAAATATTTATCCTTAAGAGTCAAACAGTGTAATGGAAATGAGTAACCTGGTCAAAAGATACGTTTTATTCTACAGTCCTACAATTACCCTGAGGCAACCCTAATTAGAAGTGTAGTAGTTACCACGAAAAAGCGCAGTCCCACTTTATGATGGCTGGCCCTGATGAGTTACCTGTTAGGCCATAATAATAAATATTGTGCGTTTCCCCTTTTGCTGATGATAGGTTCATCAAGGGGTTCAGATACATCACAAAAAATAGGATTGATAAGTGGCTGAGATATGGCAAGACCACAGTAAAAAATTATCAACGTTAAAGGGGATGTATTGCTTCATCAGTTCAGGGGCATTTCATCCCCTCCCAGCTGGGTGTTTCTTAACTGAAGGGGGATGACATCATCCTCCCCTTCACTGTTTGTGCTCGCTCCCAAGTCAGTGTGTTCCCCCCCTCTGAGTCCACATGTCACTGTCCTCTCCCTATGCAGTCTTATTTTGTAAGAGCTGTTTACATACTACAGGCCTGCATTCAGTCTAGACAGTCTTCTATGAACTCAGAGCACTGATCTCTTCTCCTCTCATAGTTAGAGGTTTGTTACAGTTAAATCCAGTCTTCTATGAACTCCTCCAGAGCACAGATCCGTCTCCCTTCTATGTTTACACAAGGCACCGAGGCACAATTATGCTGTTTCCTGATTGTAGAAGCAGCTGCAGTGTCACTGAGGAGCTGCTGGCTGTATAGAGTGAAATTGTTGCCAGACCCATACACGCAGGAGCATTAGGCACCGAGGCACAATTCTGCTGTTTTCTGATTGTAGAAGCAGCTGCAGTGTTACTGAGGAGCTGGTGACTGTATAGAGTGAAATTGTTGCCGGCCCCTTATTCTGAGTGAGAGAGGCAGGAATGCTCACTCCCATTAATATGACCGGGGGCCAAACAGAATGTAAATTAGTAGAGCCGTCAGCCAATGAAATGAAAGGAGGTGGGATCCGACCGGCACTGGGAAACTGTGTTTACAGAAAACAAAGATAAGGGAGACTGTGAAAACAAGACAGCTTTGTAAATAACATCCAATTGCAAAGTTACTTGTTTTCACTGTCCCCTTATTCTGAAGACCATTTAATGAAATGATGTAACCCCTTTAATGTAAAATATTGCTTTGAACGGTTAAATCAGTTCAGCAAACAGTAGCTAAACATTTCCCTTGCAAGCGCCCTCCCCATCTGTTGGTAATATGTACATACTCTTTTTTACTATGCAAAAATCTAAAGGAACTGTCTCATCACAGACAATGCAATCATCCAATCCAGATAGCCGGTGAGGGGTATATGTGCTATGACCTGGAGGCTATACAGATCAGCTTACAGATTTGGCATATGCCCACGGTAGAAGGTTCACCCTAGTAACCACCTGGTAACCAAAGTGTATGTTTTCCAACAATACTTATATGTAATATTCCCAATTTGGCAAACTTTATATTTTCAGTTGGTCAGCTATGCTCGGTAGCAAACTAAAAATAGTTTTTCTATTTACCTCTAGCAAATGAAAATAAATTCTTCAGATATGCTTTACTGTGTGTGATGAGCATAAGTAAATCTCAATCATGTCTGTTTCTTATTTTTAGAGGAAGATAGTTAACTCTAAAGCACAGGACCCAGAACATGATGGCATAATTGTAATCTCTTCAGACAGCTTGCATGAGAAGAAAATCAACATGTTTTCACCTAGTGTCATCACAGTGAATTTGTGCAAGTCAAAAGCTTTTAACCAAAGCATTTTCTTCTCTAAAATCTCTTTGTACTAGGGCAAAAATGTTTGATTTCCTGCAACATGTACTCATGGGTAGCAATGCCTTTACTCCAATGAAATATTTTAATTGGTCATAATCCATAAGATTATCATCACAGATTTTAAATATATCAAGGACATTAACAAGAAAAAGAATAAATCCTTCCTACGGATCGTCATAGCAACAATGAATAAAAAAACCCCATCATGACCTGTCTCTATGGCAATGAAAAATAATAAAAAACACTGGAACAATTCATAGCTAATAAAATACAAACATCATGATAAAAAATAGACTCCATATGTAATGAATACGTACTTCTGACATCCTCCAAGGCACCTGCATATGCTTCAGCTTGACATGACGAGATTGTCACTTGGTTTATGTCAGGATATTTATAAGAACAATAACCACATTCTTTGGCTGAAATTTGCCTGAATCTGTCAGAAAAATCATAAAGCTGGGCTGCTCTAACATCCTCCAGTCAGGACTGGGGCTTAAAGGGGTGTTCCAGTATACAAAACTTGACTCCTATGGAAAGTCTGTGGTACAAAGTAAAAATCTCCAATTCATAGTAATAAGATATTTTTAGTAGTTTTTCACTTAATCACTTACCAATTACCCATTCATAATCTGATGTTTATAGCTGGTTAACATGGGATACGACCTGTGGTTCAATTTTAACTTTCTAGACAATTCTAGACAGAGCTATTCATCAGGGATGGGAGGAGATGTAACTGGGAACTAATGTGAGGGGCTCAGAAGTGTGGGAGCACAATATGAAATGGACAAGAGAGGAAAGATTTGTTCTGCAGCAACCAGGGAATACAGGGGAGGAGTACAGCTAGGAATACATCTCAGCAATGCATGATGGGAATTGTAGTCTGCTACCCACATGAGGTGCTGCTAAAACCACGCCCACTCATGCTGCGCTGAGAAGGAGCAGATAGGGGGCAGCACTGTGACAAAATATGTCAATTTATGTTTTAGGATTAGTGTTACTGTACATAGCTACATACTTTGTGAGGTCAAAAAAGACAGACGTCCATCCAGTTCAGCCTATTGTCCTACAGTGTTGATCCAGAGAAAGGCAGAAAACCCCAAGAGGTAGAAGCCAATTGTCCTCATTTTAGGGGAAAAATTCCTTCCTGACTCCAATCTGTCAACTAGAATAAATCCCTGGATCAACGACCCTTCTCCAGAATCCTAGTCACTATAACTTGTTATACTATTATGCTCTAGAACTGCATCCAGACCTTTTTTGAACTGTTAGTGAATTCACCATGACAAGTTCTTCTGGCAGAGAGTTCCACAGTCTCACTCCTCTAACAGTAAAGAATCCCTTTCTATGTTTATGTAGAAACTTTCTTTCCTCTTGGCATAGAGGATGCCCCCTGGTTCTGGATACAGTCCTGGGTATAAATAGGCCTTTAATATATTTAAACATATTTATTATGTCCCCCCGAAGCCATCTTTTCACTAAATTAAATAACCCTAATCGTACTAATATTTCTGGGTATTGAGGTCCACCCAGCCCTTTTATTATTTTTGTTGCCCTCCTTTGAATCTGTTCAAGCTCTACAATGTTTTTGCTATGCACTGGTGCTCAAAACTGTCCTCAATATTCCATGTGTGGTCATACCAGTGACTTGTGTAATGGGAGAATGATGTTCTCATCATGTGCATCTATGCCCCATGTCACAGAGCGACCATAGGCAGTCGCAGGGTTCTGCCACTAGGCGGCGTACGTGCCACCGAGAGCCTGTTCTCGGTGGGGGAAGCCAGGTATTGTCAGTCAGCAACATTCGGGTGCTGACCCTTATACGTAGCATGGCCAATGTCCAGCCATTAAGGGCTGGCCTTCCCGGAACAACTGCAAATGGGTGGTTGGTTGTTCCCATGTTCCAGGTCTTCTGGTTCCAGCCAAGGTATTGGGTGCATCTGGAGCACCTATTAAAGGCCTCCTACTACAGGAGATTAGGGGTGTGGTTCGCTTCCTGGAAGTGGAGCGGCAAAGAGCTGAGGAAGTCTCTTACCCCAGAGGTCTGAGGCCAGCAGGTGGCTGACTCTGAAAGCCTAAACCAGTGGAGACTGGTGAAATGGACTATGTCTGACTGGACATTAGGTCCAGACCCTGTGTAGAGAGGGACGCTACATGTGTAGTGAGTGGCCAGACGGCCAGGGTTTTGTTTACCTGTTTTTTTCTGTTACAACGTGTGCTGTGCTAAAGGAATAAAGCTGGTGAAGGCCAGACTGAAAGAAACCCGGTGTCCAAGTGCCCTATGTGAAAGTGCCAACCGTTCTACTAAAGGACGGCGGTCCAAGAGCGGAATATCCCCTGGGACGACCCAAGATGGCGACCGGAGGCATGTGAGTTGTCACACCCTTTTAATATACCTTATAATCTTGTTTGCCTTGGCAACTGCTATCTGACACTGGCTGCTACAATTAAGTTTACTGTCCACCAGGATTTCCAAGTTCTTCTCTAGGTCACTTTTTCCAAGCATTTTTCCGTTAAACAGGTAATCATGTAGTGGATTTTTCCTCCCCATGTGCATAACCTTGCATTTATCTGTGTTAAACCTCATCTGCCACTTCTCTGCCCAGGCCTCCAACTTAACCAGATGGCTTTGAAATAAAACATTCTCCTCTATTGTGTTGATTACTTTAGAGAGCATCATCTGCAAAGAATAATATTCTATTATATAACCTTACAAAAGGATTGTACTGTTGCTCTGTGTGTTATTACTTTGCAGCTCACTTTCAGGTTTTTAGTCAGTGCACCAGTGTACCCATTTAACCTCTTAAAACAACACCAATTTTATTTCTTCATCATGTCCGTACCCACTTCTCCCCACCTTCCAGGAGTCCTAACTTTTTTATTTTTCCATTTACATAGCTGTATGATGGCTCTTTTCTTCCAGCATAAGGTGTTACTTTTAATAGTGTCATTAACCGTACTATATAATGTACTGGGAAACCCTCAAAATAATATCTATGTGTGGTGGGACATCAAAAAAGTGCAATTGAGCCATTTTTGCAGGGATTTAATTTTGATGGAGTTCACTGTTGAGTATAAATGACCTAAGTGATCTGTATTCTGCAGGTCGTTATTTTTCTGGTGGTACCAAATTTGTAGAGTTTTGATTATATTTAAGTACATAAACGTGTTTGGTCATTATGTTTTTATTACTTCATAAAATGATATAAATACTGTTATACTGTTCATACCGTTTTGTGTGTAATATAAGTAATAACATGGCAGCTACAGAGGCCTTCATGAGGCCTCTGACTGCCATGGCAACTGCTCAGAATCCCACGATCTTGTTGCAGGGGGGGCTGATCAGGCAAAGGAACAGTGTGGGTCCCAGGACACTTCAATGCAACTGGCGGACCCGAGAGGTGAGTACAACTTTAATTTTTCTTTTTTATTTTACCAAGGTTTGACTTGGTTTAGACAAATTTTTTCATGACTGGAATATCCAATTAAGGAGGTTTAATGTGACCTGAAATAATTATCTATAAGGAAGGTAATGCCATTACATATAACAATGCAATATTACTTAAGATTTGTTATATTATAGAGTTTTTCTTGGAAAAATTCTTTAATATAATGCCTGACACAACAATGCACAACAGTGACAATATATACATTGGGGCAATGCGTCCAATACAGGCATTAACAATATTGATACTTAATAATATTTAATACAGTATTTATATTGTACAGTGTTGGGGAAAATACGTTTAGATATTTTCTTATATTTGTAAAACTTGTCAAATTACATACAGCATTAGTCTTTGGTCAAAGCTGAGATGGCAGAATTACAAAGCAGAAAATGAAAAATTATGGCCCATCAGTTTTAGATTGTGCATCACTGATTTACAAATCTTCTTAGCTACCACCATCAAGATTTTTTAAACTTGCGTTCATCAACCTATGTTAATGACTTTTAAAACCACATCTTGAAATTAGTTTTCAGGTTGATGGATTGACCAATAACTAAAAATCATTGAAGTGTAATTTATCGCCTTTTGATCTAGTGAGAATTAAGATTATTTGAATATTTAAATTTTTCTGGCTGCCATTTGCAATCTTTGTTTTATTTTTAGCACATTGTCTGCGGTGTCTTTTATAATAAGCTATTTCTAATCTATCAAAGAAAGATTCCAATAATCTAGACTCCTCTAGACTCCAAGCATGTTGAATTGTTAGTGGTATGGGATACTTTTGAACTGATGTTAAAAAATCTAAAGATTTGAAGTTGTATGTTGTGGGTTTTTTGTTATACATTTACAATATCAATATTGATTTTGATTTAACAATGATTGACTAAAAATAAATAATTCAGATATGTATCTGGAGACTTAACCACTTTCTGATGCCAATGGACTATAAATGTCTGGGTGGTCTGTAAATAACTATGCAAAGACATTCCTGAATGATCTTGCCAGGTCTGCAACTCCACAGAGATTATGCAACTGCAGGAGCAGAGAGCCAACTGTCAGTGATAGCTGAACTCTCTAGAGATTGGGCAGGAAAATATTACCATCTCTGCCTTCCTTATTTCCGTATTAATGGTACTCAATGAGCTCTGTGTAAGCCTATCAAACTTCCTGCTCCTGTCCAGGGCTAGGTAACTACAGGAGCTGCTGAGTGTTGTCAGATTAGTCCTGCAGTCAGTGCTGCAGGCTCTATTCCTCCCATAACTGATGCTAATACATCATTACAAAAAAAATGTTTAGTAGAAATGACCCATAGAGGTCTTATTCTGACTTTATAGGACTGGGCAAAATATATAAAATATAGAAATGTGGTACAAGTGGATATAAAAGTTGAAGAAAAAATAGTAGAGTAACAGACTGTGAGAAAGCATTACACCTTTCAAACCCACACGTACTAGAAAAAACAAAAACATGCCTGGTCAGGATTGAAGTGGTTAAAAAACCATATTCAATTAGTGGCCTAGAGTTTAAAGGGTACATGCACCATACAATTGCAACTTTTCAAGGAACTTACGACCCAGAAAAGAGACTTTCCAGAGGACTCATTGTGCTAATCATTTTTACTAACTTCATTCCAACAACTTAGGCTACATTCACATCTGCATTGAAGGCTCCATTTGGAATCTCCATCACATATTCAAAGGGTTCCAATGGGAATGAAACAGCGGACACCATGATAGAAATCCAATGAACTCTATTGTAGACAATGGGGTCTGTCGGGCTGTGTTCATGTCCGCCGGTAAATGGATTTGTTTACACCAAACTGAACCTCCACGCAGATTGATTGTAGCCTTAAGTCTTGTTTTAATTGTATATCTAGCCCCATTGTCACCTAGGTTATCAAGGATCTATAGAAATGTCACTAAGCAACTAAGCATTTAGGGCATTCAAAATTTGTTAAAA
This sequence comes from Phyllomedusa bahiana, assembly GCA_025379985.1. Classification (NCBI taxonomy): domain Eukaryota; kingdom Metazoa; phylum Chordata; class Amphibia; order Anura; family Hylidae; genus Phyllomedusa; species Phyllomedusa bahiana. The sequence goes on from JAODAL010005204.1 coordinate 26,491, forward strand.
CACTACTTTGCTGCAACTACACCAATATGTTGCTCTCCCCAAGGAGAGATATTCCCTTTTCTGAGCCACTCATTGCCTCCCACCGAGCCAGCCAGTATCGCTCTGCTCTGCACTGATTAGGGGCAAAACCTCGAAACACCTTCTGTATGCAGATGGGCGATACTGGCTTGGCTAATATCCCTTTTGCTTTGTGAAGACTCAGTGGGTCAAAAGCAAACTGAGAATTTGTTACATCCAATAGAGGGCACTTGAGCTTCTCAGCTCTTTTCCCATAATGCCTTGTGATATGCAGATGCTTAGTAGAGGTCAAAAAAGGCAATTCAAAACTCTACAAACCTTTACAGTTCTCTCCCCAAGGTTAGATATTCCCTTTTCTCAGCTGCAACTAGTGAGAGTCAAAACCGCATGGATGCTCCACATAGCTTCATGGATTCTCCTTATTAATTCAGGGTGGAATCATCTCAGTCAAACTTGTTTTCCTCAAAACGATGTCCTCCAGGACCCTGCGACTATACATTTTTTTCCCCTGGGAGCTATGGGGGTGTCAAACTTAAATGTATAGTGGTTAAAAATTGAAAACTTGGACAAAGTCGCAGGCCAACCTTGATATTTATTTAAAAAATGTCTACAGCTGATGAAGTTTTTCCCTCTCATCCAATATAATGATGAACCTCTTCATAAGCACATAAACTTAAGTTTTGCTTGAACATTGAATCTGAAACAAAGCAAATCTTAAAACTAACTAATCTTAACACATGTGAAATCAAATGTCTTCCTCTTCTCCTCTGTACACTGCCTAGCCAGTATTCGGGGGCCAAATATAATTACATTGTGGGTCAGATTTGGCTCCTGGGCCTGAGTTTGACACCCCTGGTCTAGAGGTAACATAGGAGAAACAAAGAACAGACCACCCAGACACACATGTTTAGAGGGGTGTTTTCTTTTTAAATACTCAGAAAAATTATGTTCATAGAGCGTCACAGTCTAGCTGTGCCCAACTCTGGGTGTCGCCTACTCGCTTTTTCCATGGCACAGCAATCCAGTGCCTTGCTCAATTTAAAACCCCCTGTTGTAATTGATGCATTGTTATCACATTCATTCCAATATTTAAAAATAATAGATCGCCATTAAATAACTATTACAAACTCCAAATGTATATAAAATCTATTACTATTGCAAACCATATAATGGAACACATAGGGCAAGAGGCAATTATCAAACATAAAATATCAGGCACAACAAATTGATGATAACTCATCCTTCATAGATAATAATATATTAAACCATATTGAACATAGCATGTTAGTCACAATTTATCGAGCATCCACACAATTATTGACTTTATTTTAAGTACACAAATCATGCTGTACACGATGTTTGCTTTATGATCACATAAATCCTGTTGTAAATATTGATAAAATAATAATGACTAACCATAATCTCCTTCACATGTTATAACTAATTTTCACACCTCTATCACAAATTATTTTTATTTAAAGAAACATTTCTCTTTAAATTCTATATTTATAACTATAGAAGCCAAAGTTCGTAATTGATAAATCCAAAACCCCTCAGGCTGCCTGAGTTTAGTATGTAAATCCTCATCTCTTCACCACTCTTTGACCATCTCCCCAAAACTTGAAACCTTCTGGTCTCTCACATTCTTTAAAATGAGCAGAGGCACGATGTGTTGGAACCCCTTTCCTAATAGTTTGTCAATGTTTCTGAATCCAAGATTTTGATTGCTTGCTTTTGCAACCTATGTAAACTTCATTTTTAAACCAATAGATAATGAAGTTATGGATCTTAATTGTTTCTCCATGCTCATATTCAGCCTCGCAGTAACCATTAGTTTCCGGCATACTCCTTCCATACCCAGAGATGAACTGAAGATTGCGCAGTCCATGTGAAAACATTGTCTTCTGGATTATTCTTTGATTACATACTTTGACACCTGTAATTTTGGGACTTGCATTGTATTCTACTTATGCATAAATAAATATTTACATAGCTCATTCCTCAAATATAAATGGAGTGTTGTAATCTTCTATCTACCGATATCATGAGGACTTTTACATGCAACAAAGAAGAAAAATCTTCACGGCACTCACCATTATTGCAAATTAAAAGTCCACTTTATTAGGCAACTTGTCATAGACAGGGCATACGGGAATTTAGAACACGCCAAAAGGTAGACCTGAAGATTTTTCTTCTTTGTTGAATGTATATATCAGGGGTTCCCAAACTCCAGTCCTCACGCCCCACCAACAGGTCATGTTTTCAGAATATCCCACAGAATGCACTGACAATAATGATATCACCTGTGCAGCATAATTAAATGACTTGTGCACTGCTAAGGAAAGCCAGTAAACTTGTTTCTATATATCATAAGGACTTTGTATCCATCCACAGAGCACCCATTGAGAACATGGGAGTGCATCACCATTCTACTATCTGTTGACATACTGTCAATTCGAAACAGGGATATCACTGCTGCAGCAGTCATTTGCCTCTACATATATCACTGTTCATAGCTGTTTACTTCCATATGCAGTTGCACGTTGCTGCTGCAACCAATCAGGAGCCACTGGGATGACATCCCTGCTATGGGGACCAAAACAAAGCAAATATATACTGTATATGCGAAGTTATAAAGCAGTTTGATGAAACCTTCAACATTTTTCCGTGCCACAAAATGAAACGGTCATCTTTGTTTCTCTTGTACACTATAATGTTGGATAGGATGGGATTGTTATGTGATTATATGGTGCGGAGTTCCCAATTCTTCATCAATAAATTAGCAAAACTGGGAGCAAATTTAGCTTGCATCACTGTCCTGGTAGCTTGATTATAAAACTTATCATCAAACTAAAGATATTATTTGATAAAAATAACCAAATAATTTCTTTTGATCTTCCTTTATTTAATGATTAAAAGCTTAATTGCTCTAATATGTTCTTTATAACGAATGTTCGTGTAGAGTGATGACACACTACAAGTACACAGCAAGATAAGTTTAGGAACTTTCTATAATTTTCAATACATTTTGAAGCATTTAGGTTTGGAATTTTTAAAGAACAGCAGACAGCAATAACTCCGAGAGGCGCAGTGCAGTGATAGTGGGATCCCTTTAAAAGTAGATGTGCAAAATATGGACTGATTAGATGTTGCTCATTGACTTCTTTTTAGGTCAATATAGGAGGGTGTCTCGGGCTATAGATAAGTCCAGCTAATATTGGGCAGTTTGAAGGATACTTTAATGCCAATAGACAGAAGAAGTAGTCAACATAACACAGTGAATTACATTTCAAGTAGAAAGTTGTTGCACAGTGCAGTTCTACAGTGCTAAATAATTCCTTTAAATAACTGCCACCATGACGTCTTACATGCAAAAACTGTAGTTGCCACCACACACAGAATGCAGTACAAAATACATCCATGCAGTTCAACACATTCATATTATAATAAGCCATCAATTGTGCTGATTGTTACACCAATTTGAGGCTCTAAATGTGCAATCTGATGAACAGTTTTTCTGACAAATGTGCTTTATTAGGAAAATATTTTGAGAGTTTTAACAAAATATTTAGATAAGTCACATATTCGGATGTATGGTTTAATGTAATAACGTTAATTTAATGAGTAACATAACTAATCAGAGACATAATTTGCATGACTTGAAAATCGGCAAGTTAGGGCTCTCCAGATGTTCAGTCATCTGCCCACAGTTACTAAAACTTCAGGGAAGGACAGTGGCAGTGAACGATTCAACAAGGGAGTAACAATTGATAATGTGCTAGTATAAGAATATCTTTTACATGCTATTACTTGGGTTCTGTAATACATCTTTTAGATTAGTAAAATTAATTTCTTTTATGTTTACTAGTAGATTCCCCATCCTAGAATAGTGACTGTAATAGAAAATGCATTTACTTAGGACAGCGTTTTTGTTCCAAGACAAAAATTGCTATCTATCTATCTATCTATCTATCTATCTATCTATCTATCTATCTATCTATCTATCTATCTATCTATCTATCTATCTATCTATCTATATCCATGCACTAAATGCTGAACACAGGGCACAGTGGAGTGAGTTTGGATGACAGAGCTTTCTTCTCCAGCTCCCTCCTCCCCCGACCTGGTATCACCCACATTCCCTGGGAGATTCCTGTAAAGTAATTCAATGTGGGCACTGACTGAGTGTAGCAGGAGCTACTCTCCACTACATGGTGAGGGAGTGGTGCAGCATCTTTCTCCCTGTAATAGAAAATGCATACACTTAAGAACAGAATTCTTGTCCAAGGACACCAACTGTTGAATACAAGGCACACTGATGTGAGTTTTGAGGAAATGTCTTCCTTCTCCGCACCGATTGGTACTGCCACATCATGTTGTACATTACTGTACAGCACTTCGATGTGGGCACTGGCCAGGTGTGTAGCAGGTGCCGCTCTGTGCTACACTAGTAAGTGGGTGGCACTCATTCTTCCTTAACTCCTCCCACCCCGTGGCTGTTAAATGCAGGCCACAGTGTCCTCTACAGTAGTAACTTCATGGTTGGACAGTGGCAGTGAATGACGCAACAAGGTAGTAATGAATGAGAATTTGCTAGTATAATTAATCTTTTAAATTAGTAGAATTAAGTTTTAGATAATTCAAAGCAGATACCCCATCACAGGACAGTAACTGTAATAGAAAATGTGTCCAATTAAGGGCAGAGTTTTTGTCTCAGGACATGGTGGCAGCATTTTGGTTACAAATCAACACAAGAAATATTTGCTATATAATATATATTTCATTATATTTCATGATCATGTATTTATTATAGTGTCCATACATTTTACACTACGGTCGACACAATGACTATAGTGTATGTCACCAAATATGATATCAACTTTCCATATTCCTTGTTTGACCTATTAACAGACCAGTAAAATGATTTTTTAAGGTATGTTCCCATCTGTGCTTTTCCTCACCGAAGGGAATAATAAAGTGGAAACAATATTCGGAACTCCTATAGAAATTAATAGGGAGGATAGGCACAAATGCCACCCTACCAAGTCTCTGAGACAGTTGGCTCATAGCTGGCTAGGGGCTGTCTTGCGCAGTGGATATATGCTGATGGGAACAGCCCTTTAAGCCTCATTTATAAGATAGATTTCTCCATTCAAAACATTTCTGAGGAACAATTTCAAGAAGAGCATGACAAAAAAAACAACATACATTTTGCATCACTATAATTATAACCATCCGCAAAATAAAGTTATTATGCCATTAACACTGTATGGTTAACACCATAAAAACAACACTTTCCACCTTTTCCAACTTATAAAATTTTTTTTTTTGTAGAATGGAGATGTTTCCAATACCGCATTAAGATGCAATATAATAATTGCAACCCAACATACATGGTACAAGTAAAAAATATGTATTCTTAAAAACTAGCAAGGTTTGTACAGCTTTGTGTTGGGATAGTTTTTCATAGGGGACTTTCTTAATGTGGAATGATTTAAAAAATTCTATGTGTTATTCAAGTACCTAATAGGCTGAGCCGTCATTAAGGCGATTAAAGATCACATATAACGGAAATACAGAAACAAAGAGAAATATAAAATAAGTTACAATGACTTTGATTGCCTGTAATCTCTGCCCAGGAGATAAGAAGCAAGAAGAAAAACAAATCTTTTATTGAATTAGGCATCTGTCGATTTTTGCTTGTGCAGTCAAGTGTTTTTTGTACTAGGTCAGCATCAGGACAGATGGGCAGCAATGGTATAGAAAAACTGAGCTGTTTTTACATAGTGGTAATATTTGCTGGTCGTAGACCACATTTAAAATTAATCCTGGTTCTTTTATTATAAGTTCATGGGTGTAGTTAAATGTAAAACTGTTGAGATTAATATAGCTGTCTAAATGTAACAATAAAGTGGTTTTCGATTGTAATTAACATTTAAGTACATGTGCTGATATTTACCAATACAAAAATGTTTGCACATTATATGTTAAGATGACATGTGACTACCTTTAATTATAGGGGGATTTTATCACCTCTGTGAGCTATGATTGGAAATTCGTAATTCATGATTATTCACAGTATGAGGCATGCTTAATACAGTGACATGAGTGTCGGAGGTTTGTGTATTGTAGGGCACTAAGAATACAGAGCTCCATATAGGGTTGTTAAAGCTTTGTACAGTAGTCTCATTTAATCTATAAAACACAATAAACCCCTTTTGTTTTTATTGATAAGATTACAGGTAGAAATCTGACTTTCCTAACTCTGCAAGAGAAACAACAATCAAGACATCTAGGTATTTTGGCAACTAGTCTTTATTCGAGCGTTTGCCTATATGTTTAAAGCTGGTACAATAATATTTGTAATAACCTTTTAGAATCGCTGTAACTACTTAGTTTATCTAGTTTCTTCTATGTCAGAACAATAAATTTGTAAGCGATCCATGGTGTGGGTGGTGGAGATGGAATGTGGCAAGGTTATGGGTGGAAGGGAAAATGGTTTAGGAAAAGAAAAAAAAGTGTCAGGGGGTTTTAAAGGCTATAGAGGGGAAGGGTGGTATAAAGGAAAATACGAGGGCAGAAAGTAGAAGACTAATCTAGAAACGTTCTTTTCCCATAGTTTAGTAGTTACACCCAGAGGAGTTGGTGGGATGTGTGTCTTGTTATGATTAGTTCTGGTTCCTTGTCTCAGAAATTGTGAGGGATGAGAGTATGGGATCCAGGCTAAGAGTTATAGTACATAGTGTTGTACTGAGTCTAACATCCCACAATAATGCCAGGCCCTCTTTTTGTGACTAAACCTCCTAATCCACGTGTACCCAGTCATACTGCTCTGTTTCTTGTATTTTTATATATTCTTCTAAATGCTGTGAAGAATAGCAGAAGTGTAGAGACACTTGGTTGTCGAATGTGATTGCTAGGCATCTGCAATAGAGTCTCCTCTAAAATGTAGACAATTCACGCAACAATATATACCGTGAATCTTAACTCTGGGGGCAATGCTGGTGCACTTGGCCCATGGGGGCCCTCAAGACATCCCTTAATTGGTACCCATAGATACAAGATAAGTTTTAATTTCCAAGTTATTTAGCCATGACCTACAAAGGTTTCCGATAAAATCTCCACGACATTCATCTCTTGCCCTTAATCTCAGATATCTCACCTCATGCAATCTACCGCTCCTCACAGGACCCTTCTTCTCTGCTATCTATTATCAGCTCCTCACACACACCATCTCCAATACGTCTATCACGTTGCTCTGGAACTCACTGCCTCCAATCACATAAGACTCTCCTTAACCTTTCAGCAGCTTTACATAAAGCTAACAATGGGAATAAAATCCACATTCTCTTCATGATATTGCCTTTATCCTTCATTATGGCCAATATATCATACAAATTTTACACCTATATGAACATGTAGGCCCTCTTAACTGCCGGTCATAGTGGTCCCCCTTTTCTATTTATGTCAGAATTGTATGCCCTTGCGGGCAGGGGTCTCGTTCCTCTGGAACTGTTGTTAAGTGCAATCTAATTGTCACCATATATGTTCTTGTTTGACATTATGTACTATGTATGTAACCCCATGAATGTACAGCTCACCCTGGACACCCTAATCAATGAGCTGGCATTTAAAATACCAATAATACTAAATTATTAATTATAATAATAATAAGAATATTAATATTTTAATAAATCAAGGCCCCATGGTTATCTAAGCAGAAACACAGTAATATTTATTCCTAAAACCAATTTTCCAATCACCAAACTTTATTCTTGGGCGACATGTCCCATACAACAAGCGCCATTTTTTGAGATTTCGGCATAAATTAGTCTTGATGAAATATTTCTCTATACTAAATGAAATCTTTAGATACCAAAACTAGATGCGTTATTTGTGAGAATGGGCGAATTTATACCTAGTTATTCTAACGAAGTGGAATTCGTTTTAGAATTTCAGGAAAACTTCGGTTCTGAGACTGAAGTTTGAAGTTTTGGGGTACTTCGCGCTATGTGAACGAAGTGTGCTTTTGAATGTAAAAATTGGCTGCCTTTAGAGCACATTGGCGGTACTGAGGGGCAAAGCTACTCTGGAGTAGCATGTAAGGGCATAGCCTGCATGACATGTGCTAGAGTGGAAGCCCATTAGGGAGACCGGCGGGATTCTGTGACTGTAAACGCGGCACTATATCCAATTGTCCGGGCGCGCGACTTGGGAGCTCAAACCTTCCTCTCACATGTATCTGATCAGGGAAGGTGCTGCGCGGTGTTTGTTACTTGAAGCATATGATTTTTATAACACGTATTTTTGGGGAGGATGTCCATAGATTGTCTCAGTGGATGCTTCTCTTATATGTTCTATTTCTGATTTTTTGGGGATTGGATCTGAAAGTCAGTGTACGCGTCATCTAAGCGGATATACTATGTTAATGCTATTGGCTCACAGCACTTTGTTATATTCAAAGGGGGATCTTAGCCAGTTCCTGTTGTTTTTTATTTTAAAGTAACGCGTTTTTACAAATAACAAATTCGACACACTTCCATTTTTGGCTCTGCTCTAAAAATTATACATTAAACATTCTTATGCGCTTTTTACATCCAGGGGGTTAATTTTGCGTTGTTTTTCTGCTGTGGTGGACTCAAAGAAAAACCGTCTTTTTTCATGCACAAAAAAATAAAATTTTCCTGTAGGGCCTAATTCAACACAAGCGGAAGGTTAATTTACACATTTTTTATCTTGTTGTGTAGCGTAGAAAACACCGCCATTGGTTAACCGCTACAAAGCTAGTAGTTTTGTGGTTTGCTCAATGTTCTGAGTGCAATTTAATCCAGGGGGTTAATTTAGCGGGTGTTTTTCTGCTGTGCGGTGACAAAAAACAAAAACCATCACTTTTTCACCGCCAAAAAATTATCAATTTTCATGTAGCATAATTCACAAGCAGAGGTTTAATTATAATTTTTTCTTTGTTGTTGTAGAGTAGAAAAACACGCAAATTGTATAACACGTTATCAAAGCTCGTAGTTTGATTGTGGTTGCTCAAGATGTTTGGCAGCACAATTTACCATTCAGGGAGTATAAATTACGCGTTGTTCTTTGCAAAGTTGATACTCAGTTTTAAAATAATAAACTTTGTTTGTTTTTCACCGCATCAGAAGAAATTTCGTGTTATAATTCATATCGATGGTTAACTTATGCCGTTTTCGTGCTTATATATATTCAGTAAATACACAGAGTTTTTAAAACATGGATATACAAGTCAATTTTTCCTGCCCATTTGTGGATGCGCTTCAATTTTTATACCAAGGGTTACAAAGCTTGTTACTGTGTTCATTTGGAGACAAATACAGGGGTGTTGTATTTTTCACTTATACAGATATCTTCATCAACGAGGTGTCGTACAATTTTTTAGAATCATAACAGTTTATGTTCGACTGAGAGGTGGCACGGCTCTTCACATGCGAAAGTGGCTGTGGCGCTCACCAAAAAATTCCAGGCCAGGACGGAGCACAGCAAGGGGGACGTCGCTGGCAGGGGTCACTCGGGAGGCCACAACAGCCGCTGTCATGCTAGCTGGCAGATGTGCTGACTGCAACCAATGGGTTCATTGATTGGTTGTACTTGGTATTCCACTTCCTACACAGATGACATTGACAACACAACAAGCCAAGAGTCAGTTGGGAAAGTCAGACACAAACCCTTAGTTGGCTTGGCGCCTGGGGAATAGCGGGTCAGCTGGCCCTCACCTCTGTCCTCAACCGGCTCTCTTTCAATCAAGGGTTCCTATGCCCTGAGTATCTCTTACTATGTGGTTGGGCGCAGCGCCACTTATATAGTTGTGGAATACGAACAATATGAGAGAGGGCAGTCAAGCAGCTATCTTGGCAGCGAAGAGAAATGGGCGTCAATATCCCTGCTTCTTGCAGTAGGCGGCAAAGTATCAGATGTGGGGTAGTGGCATGGGAGGTTCATTTGTGAGGGCAGTCAGCCTTCTGCATACCAAGACTGGTGATGAGGGATCAGCAGTGACGGATGAAACACAAATAGATGATGATGTAGCCGACGCACTTGGGGAGCCTGGTGTGAGGCAAGGGCTTCATCATTGGTAGAGGGGAAAAAGAGGGCGTCAGCTTGCGCGTCAGGCAGCGGCGAAGAAGCCGCAAGTGGGTCGTGTGGCCGTGAAGTGCTGGTAGCAATCAGTAATGTAAATCCGTTAATCGGCGGTGTTGCCGTCTACGGAGGAGAAGTGAATATGGGTATATTGTAGAATCTGTAGGGAGATAACGTGAAGACGTTGAGCCAGGGAGCTATCGTGCGGCCCAACGGCCCTTCGTCAACACATGCCCAGCGTCACCATCCGGTGGCCTGGGAGGGAATGCGAAACATGCTCAGTTGTGGTGGTCCATCCGTGCTGCAGCAGCAACAGCCAGCAGCAGCGCCTCCAGTGGCACGCATGCCATTGAGCCAGTCATGGCTCCACAACATATTGAAGAAGAGGAGCTTGTTTATCTTTAACATCATCTCACGGTCAGATGCTTCTGCTCCTTGCTATCATGGCGCCTAGCAGTCGGTCAGAGAGGAATTGCAAGAGGACTACTCAGTATGCGTCCATACCTTCCTAAGGTGTGCAGAAGCTGTCCGTATCTTGTCCAAGTTGTCTGTGCGCAGTCCCTCCCTTTGTTCCAAATGGTGGAATCTGGCTGTTCAGAGAAACTAATGATTGTGCTGAGCCGACGATGGATGAGATCCATGCCGTAATTATTTCTTTTCCAAAATATGGCAGTACCAGCATTCAATAAATAAGTAGTAACAGAAGGTGGGCCAGTCCTTGAGCTTATCGGTTTGTTCCAAGTGCAAGGCTGCTCGTGTGCGATAGTTACGAGCTGATATATACGGTCAGGGCCAGTTACATGTTCTCTTTAACGGCCCATGGCTGCTGTGAATGTGCTTTGGCACAGGCAGCTGGAGGAGGTAGATGGAGGATGTGGTAAGATGAGGCAGATGACCCGCATTGCACAGTGGCCAGTATTACAGTGGTGATGGAGGCAAGGGGAGACCCCCCTCCTGAGTCACTTGTGCAGATGGCTGCAGCATTCTGATTTGCTGGTAGTGACAGCCGAATAGTCAGCAACGGCAGAGGGATGACTTAGGCTCTCCCTACTCCTTTGGAGACCCTCGCTACCGGTCCAAAATGGGAGCCTTTTTCCCAGCTATTGTGAGGAGGACAAAACTTCTAAGTCTTTAGGGAAATCATCCGTAGTCAGCTTGGACCCGCTGCACTATGTGCTGGCCTAGTCCCTCCTCTGACAGGTCTGACCGGGGGGGTTCTTCAGCGCATCACGTACGTACATGCCGCGGATGCCGGGGGGGAAGGGTGGCGGAGCTGGAACGGAGCTGTTTACAAGCTCTATCCAAGACCAGTTGAACAATAGTCTGGAGTCACTGATGAGCTGCCTTTCCTTCACCCGCATAGTGAGGAGTGTGTCGCCAAGCAAGCAGACAGCAGGACTGTAATTGAGCAGACCCTGAACCATCAGGGGCGTGGCATACTTGGCTGGGGGGGGGGGGTGGGGGGGGACAAGCCATATGCCAACCCAGTTTAGAAGATCCGGCTAGGAATTACTGGAGGAGCTCTAAACTGGAATGTGTGGCCGCAATTGCACTGTGTTTGCAGTGTGAGAAGAAGCTGTCCTGCTCGGCCTGTAGTGTGGCATCAGAAGAGGGGTGTTCTCGGGCGGAAGGGGGCCATCGTTACCCATTTGGAGAGAAACGCTATGTCCACGGGAAAATGTGGGAAACAAATCTGACCTTTATCAAAGATGAATCAGGGTGGAATTCGGCCAGGATTTCCACACACCAATGCCTTAGGCGTAAGTCTACATCAGCCATGGACGCCTCACCCAAATGTGGAAATGAGTCTTGGGTTACTAATATACCTCTGCTCAGCTCCACTATCTCTGATGCCGCAACACGCCTTTGATTGCCACACTTACTGCTGACGTATATCCATTCTGTCCACCAAACCATCTTTTTACCAGGTAATGGTTTTGACCATCACACCTACACTTCTGTCATGGTCGCACACTGTCTGAAACTCATGCTGCTGCTGCTCGTGTCTCCCTACACTATGTGTCATTGTGCCATGTCTGACCTCATTGCTTCGCTGCTGTGGATGGCAATGCAGTGACCTAGGACATCTGTGTCATTGTGCCGCTCCTGTTGACCTCATGCTTGCTGACTTGTGGCTTTGATCCGTGATCATACCACACTGTGTCGATTGTCCCACCCTGTGGCCTACTCTGTTTTTGAATCCTCCAGTAATGTCCTTTGTGCCATGTATCGACCTCATGCTGCTGCTGATGGCTGCTGCCATGGTGACCTACACATGTGTCTTTGTGACTCGAGTACTGACCTCAAGCCTGCTGCTGTTGCTTGCTTAGCCGTGATTTCTTCAACACTGTGTCATTGTGCCACTGTTGACATCATGACTGCTGCATGTGGCTGCAGACAGTGACCTACAACCACTGTCATTGTGCACTGTAATGACCTCAGGCCTGACCTGCTGCTGGCCCTTGCTGCCGTGACAAACTACACACTCTGTTCTTTGTGCCAATTGTTCTGAACCTCATGCCTGCTGATGTGCTGCTGCCGTGAATCCACACTGTGTCATTGTACCATCTTGTGGCCTATCCTGTTTTTGCCACCTCCAGAATGTCATTGTGCCAACTGTTCTGACCTCATGTCTGACTGATGGTGGCCTGCTGCCGAGACCGCACACTGTCATTGTGCCACTGTCTGTCCTCATGCTGGCTCGCTGTGGCTGCTGCATGACCTACACACTGTCGGTCATTGTACCAAATATATGGCCTACTCCTGTTTTTCCACGCCAGAATGTAATGGTGCCACTGTTCTGACTCATGCTGATGTGCCGAGTGACCTCACAATATGAAAACCCACTGTGTCATGTGCCACTCTGTGGCCTTTAGCCCCTTTTTTTCGCACCATTCTTGAATGTCTTTGTGCCAATGTCTGACATCATGCTGCTGCTGTGGCTGCTGAACGTAACCTTAACACATGAGTCTTCTGTGCCACTCTGATGGCCTACTCCTGTATTTCCTGCAACCTCCAGAATGTCATAGTGCAATACTCTGACCTCTGCCCTGCCTGCTGCTGTGACCTACACACTGTTTACATTGTGCCATCGGTCTGACATATGCTACTGCTGTGGTGCTGCCAGTGACCTAGAAACTGTCGTCATTGTGCTAATGTCTGAAGTTTCATGTTGCTGCGGTGGCTTCAGATGCCGTGACACTGCACACTGTGTAATGTTAACACATCTGTGGCCTACTCCTGTTTTTTTCCAACCTCCAGTAATGTCATTGTGCACTGTCTGACCTCATGTGCTGCATGTGGCTGCTGCCGTGACCTACACAACTGTGTCATTGATGCACTATGTCTGACCTCTTTGCTGCTGCTGTGGCTGCTTGCCGTGACCTATACATGTGTCTATTGTGCCACTCTGTGGCCTACTCTGTTTTGCAACCTCAGAATGGCATTGTGCCACTATCTGACTCTTGCTGCTGACTGCTGTGACCTACACACTGTGTCATTGTGCCACTGTCTGACTCATGCTGTGCTGTGGCTGCTGCTGTGACCGACTCTGTGTCATTGTGCCACTGTATGACTTTTCATGCTGAGGCTGTGGCTGATCCCTAGGGACACTTGCACACTGTGTCATTGTCCCATTCTGTGTAATCTGTTTTTTGCCACCTCCACGAATGTCATTGTGCCACTGTCTGACCTCATGCTGCTGGTGTGGCTGGCTGCCGTGACCACACACTGTGTCATTGTGCACTAGTATGAACTCATTGCTGTGATGAGGCTGCTGTCCGGTTGTACTAAACTGTGTCATTGTTGCCACTGTCTGGACATCATGCTGCTGGCTGTGGTGATTGCCGTGACCTTCCACTCTGTGTCATTGTCCCACCTGTGGCCTACTACAGTTTTTGCCACCTCAAGATATTGTATTGTGTTTTTTCCACATGTATGACCTCATTGTGCTGACTGTGGCTGCTGCCATGACATGCACACTGTCTTGTGCAACTGTCTGACGCATGCTGTGCTGTGGACTGCTGACCTGACCTACATCATATGCTGTCATTGTGCCACGCTGTATCGACCTCCATGCTGCTGATGTAGGGTGATTGTGTGACCTTGACACTGTGGTCATTGTGCCATGTTGACCTCTGCTGCTGCTGCGGTGCTGCCATGACATACACACTGTGTATTTGTCCAATCTTCTGGCTACTCCTGTTTTTCTCACACTATGAATGTCATTGTTGCCCACTGTCTGACCTCATGATGCTGACTGAGTGAATTCCACAATCAGGCTTCATTGTGCCCACTCTGTGGGCTACTCCTTTGTTTGCACTTTGCTCTAGAATTGGCTTTGTGCCAATGTCCTGTCCTAATGCTGCGGCTGTGGGATGACTGCCGTAACCTTAACACTTGTGTCATTCGTGCCACTCTTGTATGCACTACTGATGTTTTTGGGGCCCCCTTCCCCAGGATTGTCTGTGCCACTCTCTGACCTCATGCTGCTGTGGCTGACTACTGTTCTCCCTCCAAACTCATGTCACTGAGGCGTTGCCACTGATCCCTCAGCTTGTTTTTTTCAGCTGTCGCTCGCTGACTTTTTAAGTCCTACATTTCCATTCTGTTTTTTTGGTCAGTTTTTGCCCTTTAAGTGCCAGGGAATTTTAGAGTGAAGCGATTCTCAGAGCGGCGGAAGTTCGTCCTGGCTGTGTCATATCTAAAAACAACATTGTATAGAATGACCAGAAACCAAAGCTCCTCTGAATATTTAGCATGGAACAACGTTCTACTGCACCCTGCAGGCTTGTGCAGCAATGGTAATAGCGTTTTTTAAACGTGTTTACGTCCCAAAGTAATTCGGAAACGAAGTGTTTTTTTGTCAGGATATTCGCGAAGTGAAAAAACGGAATTATCGGGAAATTCGGACCATCTCTCGTTATTGCTCGGGCACACACATCGTAATGCGCCTGTAAAGGCCTCTTTAACATATAATAACAATGTACGTGTAGCAACCTCCACTAAACGTAATTGCGCCTTTTGAGGCGCATGACATCAAAACTTGTAATGTTTTGTTATTGCGCCTCGTTACGCTATGCACCTCAATAGGTCATATTACTTAGCACTGATTACGCTAAAGTGCCTGTTTTTTGTAATGCGCCTTTTTCAGCGCATTAAGTTTATTATGCAAGGTGTACCAGATGCCAGATTTTTGAAAGCATCATACTTTCAGGTGCACTTTACACTGATTAAATGCGCCTAAAATCTGCTGCGACGCCACCAATTTTCGGATATGTTTCCCTTAATATTCAAGTTTCCTGCTAACTCCATGAAAGGACAAAAATAACAACTTGTAGCAGAGAGTAGATGTGAAAGAAATACTGCCATCTTAACAGTTTGAAATGGTACAGAAGCAGAATAATGTCATGGATTTGCAGAAGGCAATTAATGGCTAGAGACAACAATTGCTGACAGCGTACATTTCCATTATCAAAAGCAGAGCCTTCCCATTTAAAAGAATTTAATTTGTGTGGTGAAGGGTTGTAGCGAAAGAAAATAAAATGGTTGTGTAGGCAGGGCCCAGTAAACTGCTTTGCCGAGGGGCCTATAACAATGCCACATGGAGGGGAGAAATAAACAAGATATGCAGACAGACACTTCAAAGGTCAGATCAGGAATTTCCAGCTGTCTAACAAGTGTTTTATTTATAATAAGTACGCTGTAAACACCTAATGGGTTGTCTAGTTTAGATTGCTTAGTATCCTAGAAATACCAGATCATAGGGTTTTGATTCTGTGTATAATTATGTAATGTTTTATGTGGAATGGAGGTCCATGACTTGACCGACAAATGTCAAGACCACAAAACATTTTTATGATGCCATAATCAAAGATAAGCAACTTAATCGTTTCTGAATAGACTACAGAACAAAGTCGTTTCCCACAAAGAATATTGCTTCTAGTTAAATCCAGCCTCAAATATGAACAGTTTTTGTATTTCTACTTATTAAAACATATCACATTTTTTCTAAACAATGTTAGTATAGCGCCAACTTCTGTTTTTTTTCAATACCCTTAGCACGTCCTTCTAAATCAATGTGCCAAAGTGGATGCATGTTCTTAAACTGGGTATGCAGGTGGATCCCTGGTGTGGTGAGCCAGTTGCCTCTGAAGGTCTGCTTGGCAAAGGAGGAGCATTTTCTCTGAAAAGTAGAAAAAATAGGTTCCCTGATATGAGGATCTGCCTGTCTCTGAAACTCAGTAGTGAAAAGAGAAGCAAAACAAATTATGCATGTCCACTGAGGAGGACACAATAAAGCTATTAAAAAGAGACAGCAGGTGGTGCTATATTACTTGTAGAATTCTATGATGATGGTAAATCATTTTCAATTAGTGTGAAAATAACTAAAATACTGACATACAAAGCTTTCTAGAACTTGTCCTCTGAAACATCTCTGCTTTCATCTCCAGATACCTCATGTAATGTCTTCTCTGCTCTCCAGTTGTCAGCTCCACACACAACTGTCTCCCAGACCTTTCTTGTGCACCCCATGTATTCCGGAACTTACTACCACAACCCATCAAACTTTCCTTTACCTTTACTAGTTGCAAAACCATCCTAAAAGCCCATCTCTTCAGGACAGCCTACAACTTACAATAATCTTGCTGCCATTACTCCACATATCAGTTGTCCGTAACCTTATGTCTTTAATTCTTTTCTTCTTTGTAGAATGTACAGCATTCTCGGGCGTTTCCTCCTATCCCTCTGTACCAGTTGTCAGTCATGTGTTGTTGTTAGGTTTTATATACCTATTGGTCATATATTATGTAGTAACCCTCCTCAAATGTATAAACAAAAATATTATTTTTTTTTATTTCTATAGCTTCTATATCATTTATTAGAAAACAATATCAAATATCGGGGCTCCGAGCAAAAGTGTTGTGACTACAAAGCATTACTAATATTTTATAAATTGTAACATTATAAATACAAAGTGCGCACATGTACATGCCTTTTTTGCCATATATTGATGGTTCTTTACAAGGCGTACAGACCAAAATTGGTGCATGTGCGTACCAACAAGACACATGATTAATGCGCAAACTTTGATGGGAATTCCATACAGAGTTTGGTGCATTTACATCTATACACCATTACAAAGTGCGGCGCATTAAGTCGCTATTTGCCCATACAAGTTTGGCACATTACTTACTCTATGTAATGCAAAACAAAGCATTTTATACACACTGTCGTATTCATAACACTCCTCTATATCTATTTAGAACTGGGGTGTTGGTGCCAAGTAAATAAAAGGCGCATTCGAATTCATACTTGTCGCTTAAAATATTCTAGCCTAAAGAAGCCTGTCTGTCTTTGACACACACCTTGCTAGCTGCACAAGGTATAGGTATAGCTTGACCGCAAATTTCTCCAGTGAGAAGCATGACATACTGTAAGATTGGGGGTTGTGATTTCAGGGGACTTTTGGTATAAGCTCAAATATGCTAGTTTATGAACGTGAGGGCCACAAATCACACCTTGATAGCAAAACAGACTACCAGAAAGAGCTAATGATCCATTTAGTCACGATCTAACAAGTTTTAGTTTGTTTAACTTATTGACCCGAGTATAAGTTGTAAATACGTATTTCTTTTTTTTGTTTTTTTATATTTGGATTTTATTTTTATGATTTTAAGGGATTTCTTTGATTCTCTGTCTTATGTGTATAAAAAGTCTGAGAAATTTCAGTTTCTTGTATAACATCATGTCTAACGAAGAGGGCTAGTACTCTCAAAAGCTTACCATCAAATATACTCAGCCTCTAAAAAGTAGCTAATATGTTGGGAGGATTATACTTTAGTATGGTTTTTTAAATCAATGCTTTTTTGATGGAGGAAATTAAATGGGGATGAAACTGGTGAGAATGTATAAAGCCTTACGAAGAGCAATGTAATAATTACCCACAAACTAACACACATTGCCTAGGGGATCACCACAGCAACCTCACACTGTGCTATGTAGGAAAATGCTTGCAATGCAAAGGACAATCATTGGAGTTACCATGGAAACAAGATATATTGGATGTAATACATTGTCAGTAGATGGAAAAGTTCAAACTCAGCAGAAAAACTAAAAAGTACTGGAGGGATTTATTTAACCAAGAAAACATAATTAATAATTAATTTCCGTGTATATGTGAATCATTCAAGTTTTGTGGATACAGTCTACGTAACTTATGATACCATAGGGATTGATTTGCAGCAATAACCAGGATCATCTGAACACATCTCTCTTTAGCTGAAGTGTTTTAAATTATTGATTGTGGAGCTCAAAATATCCCCAGGAGTCATGTCATTCAGTAGACACTAAGAACAACAAATCGTTTTACTCACCTATAGCTATCCTCGTCTATGTTAATGCATGATCACAAGTGTAGGGAGGATTATGATGTTTTGTCGGTCGAATATGGGCAAAAACTTTTGATATATTCTGACATTTTCTCTTTAGAAATATAAAGCTAGGTTAGGTTAAGCTTTTATGTATTCAAAATATTTGACAAAAAAATATTGCAGTACCATGTAAACCCGAATAATCTACGTGGTTTTAAATACTTTTATGTCAAAAAAGTATTACAGGAGTTATAGAAAAAAAGAAAAAATAGATAAACGCTCACCAGGGAACTCAGGCAATCAGAGGTTGTGCAAATGATCCTTCAACACACGGTGCTACGGAAGCGGACATCCGGCTGTAGACATCTTAGCTGCAGGCTTGTATAGAAAGAGATAAATTCCGGCACTCCGTGCTCCAGATTCAGGTAAAGTAGAAAAAAACGCACTTTATTGGGTAAACAGTAAAACAATTAAAAATCCATCGCTATAAATTGTAGCGATGGATTTTAATTGTTTTTTACTTTTTACCCAATAAAGTGGTTTTCTATTACCTGAATCTGGAGCACGAGTGCCGGAATTTATCTCTTTCTATGACAGGAGTTATACCTTTATTGGCTAACCAGAAAAATGAATATTTACTAGCACAAAAGCCCTTTCATCAGACAAGTTTATAAATGGGTGAATCATTGTGTATTTAAGATGTGTCTTTCCTGAAGAAATAAGATGTCTTAGAATGTATGAAGGAAATAACATAAGTCAACGTATATAATACATTGCTCTATTTCTTTCCTATCAATTCAATAAGCTCTCTTACTTGTTTATGGCAGTGTTAAGTGATATGAGTCTGAGGAATTACATTTGCTGTTACATAGATGCCTGCTCTGTGATGAAATCACAAAAATCTTTATGAGCAGCCGTTTTACTAGGGAACACAGGTAATCTGATTTGTAAATTAGCTCCTTAAGCCCCAGGCCTGAAAAGGCCTTAATGACCAGCAATTTTTTTCAGCTTCTGGCTCCCTACTTTTCAACAGTCTGAACTTTTTTTATTTTTTAAGTGATGCAGTTGTATGAGGACTTGTTCTTTTTCGGAGAAGTTGTTTTTTTTTGGTGGATGTAGTTTAAGTTTACAAATAAATTGCTGCAGATTTTTTTATTTATTTATTTTTTACGCCATTCACATTTCACACTAAATGACCTGTTAGTTGAATTATACAGGTTATTACGGTCATGTAGATACCTACTATGTGTAGGCTTTTTTGTGTAATGTATGCAAAATAATTTTATTATTTATTTTTTCTACACGTTTTTATATTTTTTCACTTTTTTTAATCCCATGAAGGGATAACTATTTAACACTTTAGATTTTTTTATACTTAGTAATGGATTAGCATATTCATCTATGCTAATATAATACAATCTGCATCATACTGACACAGGCTGCAGTCAGGGCAGCACACAGTGTGCCCTGACTGCATCCTTCCTATACAGACAGCCCTGGGGCTACTGAAGGTCACCAGGGCTGACTGTACAGCCAATAGTCCCAATAACCTGATGTAGCAGGGGAAGGCCCTTTGATTATGTCACGGTCCCGGACCGTGGAAATCAAAGGATAAAGCACCGAAGAGTAGAGGTTTCCTCTGTTTCCCGCTGCTTACAGAGACTGCACTAGGAACAGAGCTGTTAAGTGCAGTAGTGCAGTTACAGCGCAGATAGCTGCAAAACCCCTCTTTCTGCAGTGACATCTAGAGATGTCACTGCAGAAAGACGACCTGCACTGATCACCGTCTATAGTCAGTCATTAAGGGGTTTATGAAAACCGCCTTACATACTACACAATCTATTACCCATAACTTACAATTTATTACTCACTTAAAAAAGTTGGTCCCAACTCTGTAATAATAAGTGTGTGTTAGGCCCCATTCAGATTGTGTTTTGGCTGAAATGGTATACATTTGCTTAATAGGTTAAACATAGTCTATTTAGGACTACGTTTTTCCTAAAGAAGTATATGGCCTTGTAGCAGTACAACCACATTATCCAACAGGATAAATTGTTATGGTATCCTGACTGATACCAGGAATGGGCTGGCAAAACACTATGAACCACATGTATGAAAACTGTCTAGGTCTAAAACTCTCTTTGTTGCCCATAGCAACCAATCAGAGCACCCCTCTCATTTTTCCAGAGCACTATATGAAATTAAAGTGGAGCTCTGATTGGTTGCTATGGGCAACAAAGTGAGTTTTAGACTGTCACAGTTTTCATACATGTGGCCCTATGTGTATGGATCAACACAATCATTTTCCAATTTTATGTCAACTACAGTCCTTTTTAGTATCCTTTTATTTTTAACTGAAAAGTGCATGCTGGCGATTACTCAGAGAAAGTCTAAGGGTATGTTCACACGGTGTATTGCAGTGTATACAGTACGCGCCGCAATACGCCTTGTGTTTTAGAAGTAAGCGCACAGTGTACAACGGGGGAGATGGACGTAATTCATAGCTCTCTATGAGAGCTATGATTTACCGTAATTGTGGGCCGCATTTCGGGCGTATAAATGCGCAAATACGCGGCGAAATGCGCCCGCAATTGCGCCGTGTGAACATACCCTAAAACATTATGGCTGTTTATGATGTGGCGGATTTATAATTTCTTAAATCAACGCTATATTGATGCTATGTTTGCTATGCACTGTATGTACTATATATTGTTAATCCTAGTACTGCTGCAGCCTACTGGAGGAGAGGGTAGTAAATTCTTTATTTTTTATTGATTTTGTTATTTTTTTTTTACTAAACAAAAATGTTTGAAAACATGACAATAAATATTTCTGCCGACTTTCTGCTTCCCAGTGCCAGTGATCACATGACTGTCTAAGTCTCATCAGTAACATGAGCTGATGGGTCTTAATAGACCTAGATCAGCTCTGTAGTATCACCTATATATCAATGTCCTTGATGGAAAAGGGACACAATTACAAAATTTATGCTGGTGCCTTTTTTGCTGTTAAAAAAATTTATTAAAAATACTTTTTTTTACCATTTGCCCTCAAATTATATATATATAGTATATCTAATGTAAAAGTTACATAAAAATATAAAAATAAAGCCTAACATATCATGAAAAAGCACAAAAAGCATCACAGAATTCAAGCCCAAATGTACAGAAAAAATAGAAAAATAAAAATGTGTCTGTCTGGAAGACGGTTAGGCAAAGGTGAAACCCCTAGACCAAATAAAAAAAATTATCTTAAGTCTATTAAAAAAAAAATGAGTTTTTACGCTACAGGCACAGTGAAAAAGTATGCTGGCGTTGTCTGAAAAAAAATTACTAAGCACAGAGTCATTTTTGAGTACATTATGTATAGTAACAATTATCCCTGATGATTTTCTTAATCAGATGAAAATCAAATGAATGATCAATAATAAGTGGAACTAAACTTTCTATTATTATCAGTAGCCTTCATACCATCCCTAATATATCAAAGGCTTTTTTTTTTTTTTTTAACTAATGTTTCATCATAATGATTACTAATGTTTCATCATAATGATATTTTGAACTGAACACATTATTCATAATATTGTTGTTGTTGCTAATTCTTTTTATTCTATTCACCTGTCTCGTCATTACAGTATATTGTTTAGCCATGGTTTATAATGATGTCTAGTATATTCAATAAAACTTTTAAAATAAGTGGATTTCAAATACGGTTTTTTACTTAATTTATTATTGTTCTTAAAAAACTAAAGGTAAGCAAAATGAACTCTTTCACTGTTCTATTCTGACATGAAAATAAAATCCACGTGGTGCTGTTAATATACTGAACAAACTCTTTTAGTTTTGGTATGTCACCTTGCCAAATGATGTTAAATTATCAATAAATGTATTCTTTTGGACTGCCAGGTACAGAATTGCATAACTGGGTGCAAATTTCACACCCATCAATAAAACACAGGTCTGGAGATAATACTGGTAAAATCAAGTTATTTCTTTCCAACCTAAATTGGAGCATGTTCTACTAGTTATATACTATCTAAATGTATTTTATTACTTTTATTCCCAAATGAAGAGGTATATAAGTTGAAAAGAAATATGTTTAAAACAACCCAGGCCACACTTATATTAACACATAAAAAGATGCAATGATGACATAATCCAAGAGGTCATTATGTGTATTAACAGCAATACATGCAATTATTCTTAACACCAGAAAATAGTAGACATCCAGTTCTTTCACTAGACATTAATATTTTTAGAGATAACAAAATACTAAAATTTACTTCAAAGCTACTAATTATAAAGATAGATTAAATATACTGTCATAACAAACTTTTGGCTAAAGAATACATTGAAGGGATAGCTGAAAAGAATAAAGAGAAACTACACCAATGATAATGATTGTACTGTTCAGTACAAAATAATAGAACAACGTTTGTTGGATAGTCATTGTTACCGAATTGATCAAAAAAGCCTTTGATTCTTTCAAAGATGATACCAAAGTGACAGATAATAATGGAGAAGATAGTTTCATTCTATATTCTGTTTATTAGTGAGTATTCAACTTATTCCTATCTGACAAAGAAGATCATCAAGAATAATTGGTACATACTAAAAAATTATCCCATGCTTATTAACCTTCTCCTGGAAAACCAGCATAATTTGCCGATGTGCCAGTAGCATCAAACATAAAGTAGCAGTTTTCTTAAAAATAAAAGATACAAATGATCATTTAGGCATAACGTTTCACCCTGACTTGAATGTGATGCACTTTGTAACTTTCAATATACAGAAATGAAATTTTCAACTTTACATCTGATAAGAGAACATTTAAAATTCATGATTTTATAATGTGTGATTTGAATGTGGTAGTTTATGATCTGTGTTGTTTTTTTTCTACAAGATGTTCTAAGCAGCAACCCAATTGAAGATGCATATTTGTAGTTTACCGTCTTTAAAGCAGAACTTAGGTATGCATGACTGGCCTTCACTTATCATCTGCAGCTCAGGGAACTCTAGATTTTTTTATAACATCTTGAATGATCTTTGTGTTGCTACAGCCTGGGACGGAATTGGAGATTTAGAAGTATCAATACTTGTATACCAGTTTAATACCGGTGTGTTCTTTCGGCTGAGAAAAGGAGGTCTTCATACATGGGACTAATACTTTGTGTAATCATTTAGCCAACGTAGAACAGTGAGGCATTATATTAATGTGATAAAATGTTTTCGCAATTGAGACACAATATGAGACACAAGTGCCTTGGGTCAAAAGCCTGAACTTGCTAATTCCAGTAACTTAAAGGGGTTTTGCCACTATCTCATTTCAAACCTCTTGTATCCAACTCTTCAGCTATGTGTGCTCAGAAGAGGGCGTGTGTAATTTGTTTGAATTGCATTTCATGTGACCCAGCAGGATGACATTACCATGCCTTTCCTCCCTGTAGTCAAAGAAAGGTCTGTTTATGTAAAGCATT
Organism: Phyllomedusa bahiana; assembly: GCA_025379985.1. Classification (NCBI taxonomy): domain Eukaryota; kingdom Metazoa; phylum Chordata; class Amphibia; order Anura; family Hylidae; genus Phyllomedusa; species Phyllomedusa bahiana. Next base: position 50,464 of record JAODAL010005204.1, read on the forward strand.
GTGAGTAGCTGAGAGGTAAAGTTTTTGCCTCTAGGCATGAGGGTCTTAGGTTCATATCCCTGCAGGAACCAAACCAGTGTTTTATTTCTCTTTATCAATGCACAGACCTCATTGAGGTTTATTTTTTATTCATTTGCACTGTTTGACTAATTACTAAGGAGCACAGAGGACAGGAATAGAATGACAGTACCTGGGGTTTGAACACTCAGTAGCTGCCTGAGAGGAGAAGTGATGTCTGAGCATGTCTGACCAGGACTGAGGAGCTCTCAGCCCTGGTCGTATCCCCTGGAGACGAGCTGTAAACAATGGATCACTAAAGGAGCAGCTAAAACAAAAGCGGTACAGAATTTTTAATAATAATGAATGGTGAAAATGTTTTTTTTTTTTCATTTGCAAGCTTCCCACATCAATTTTACTTTGTGGCAAAATCCCTTTAAGCCCACAAAAATGTGTATCATAACCCATGTAAGCTGCAAAAGAAAAAGTAATCGTAAATGAATAATACAAACCAATTATGTTTTTTAAATACAATAAATAGAGTGGGCAAAAAAATATTGTCAAGGTTCATAGTCTTTAACCTCATATAGATTTTCTGCACCACATTTCAGTGCCACGCTGTTTTTTTTGCTGCACATCCTAATTTGATATTAAGTATCATCAGTATATCCAATTTTGTGCATAATCGAATGTATGGCACTGGATATAAGTACAACGTTTGCAGGATTTAAAATTTAATGCTTAAAAAAAGTCAATTTCATATACAAATATAATAAACTCTAAGATGTCTTGTAAAAGAAAAGCATTATTTTATATGTCTCATAATAAATACCTTTCCCACCAATACCTCACTATTGCACAGTGCTGCATACTGTATATAAATGTTGGAAAATTCTTAAACAGATTTGCTATATTTATTATAGCATGGATAGAAATTTACATTGGTAATTTATAGTGTTGAGCGATTATAATCGACAAAGTTGAAATCGGTACGGTTTTTATGTTGATCGGAAATTTCCGATCACGTGATAATTTAGGTGAGAATCTACACATAATCTATTACTATCGCGCCATTTTCGGCACTTCCTGTCATTTTGGTGGCCAGCAAATCAGCTTAGAGCATAGAGCAGGGTGAGCTGGGTGTGCGACGTCATGACTGATGTGCATGGTTGTCTCTTGGCTGGAAAAATCACATGACCTCGTTTTACATAGAACAGCCCTTCCTGTTCAGCATCAGTGTGTCAGTGTGTCTCATAAGAGCAGGATGTGTGTATGCTCTCTCCTCAATACAGCTCAGCGACACAGTTCTCTTTGTTCACACAGACAACTATGCTTTTAGCTGTGAACATTAGAACATAGGTAGATTAGAGAATTTCAGTTCTTAGTTAGTTAGGCTGAGACTTTTAAAGAATCATCTAGCGCTGTACAGCCGGCAGGGGGGAGGGGGTGGGGGAGTAGGCTTGGAACCTGCATTGAAATGGCTTTTTTTTACCAGTTTTTGGTGAAATAGTACCTTGTATTTTGTGCAGCCCAGTTTTGTTCAAAGACCCACCTTGTACTTATATTAGGATACAGAACTTTTCTAGCAACTAAAGGTATATTTCATAGGTGCAAAAACCACCTTTTATTATCCATACACAATTTAATTAGGTTTTTTTCACTTTTGTGCAGCCAAGTTTTGTTCAAAGACCCACCTTGTACTTACATTAGGATACAGAACTTTTCTAGTAATTGCAGGTGTATTTCATAGGTGCAAAAACCACCTTTTATTATCCGTACACAATTTAATTAGGTTTTCTTCACTTTGACACAGGCTATTTTTGTTCAAAGACCCACCTTGTACTTACACTAGGATACAGAACTTTTCTAGTAATTGCTGTTGTATTTCATAGGTGAAAAAAACACATTTTATTATCCGGATAACATTTTAATAGCTGTATTGCACTTTGGTTCGCCCCAGTTTTTTTCAAATAGCCACCTTCTACTTAAATTTGGATACAGAAATTTCTTAGTTACTGTTGGCATATTTCATTGGTGCAAAAAACACAGTTTGTTATCCGTATAACTGTTAAATAGCTGTATTGCACATGGTGCGGCCCTAGATTTTTTCAAATAGCCAAGTTGTATAACAATTCTGATAGAAAAATTTTCTAGCAACTGTTCTCATCCGTGTAACTTCTGAATATTTTTATTGTGCTTGGTGAATCTCAGTTTGGTGCAGATAGCGCACTTGTATGATAGTTTGTTGAAAACTATCAATTCCTAGTCCTACTGGGCAGTTGAAAATCCCTGGGACTGAAGAAAGAACACTGTTGATTTTGTCTTACGGTTCTTCCACCAGACCGCATTTCACAGGTATTCGCTAGAAACAATTCTGTTTCTAATCCTAGTTGGCTGTATGAAATTAGAGGGATTTAAGAATAGCTGTGATTTGCCGTCTTTCAATAAGAGACTGTCAAAAACTCTACCATACTTTCTTAAATTTTTATCTTTCTGAACATGGAGCGAAATGAAGGTGGTAAGCGAGCAAAGAGGGGTGTAGGACATGGAGGTAGAGTTATGAGAGAAGGTGCTCTTTCCAGTGCTGGCGACAACACACAAGCCAGCGGATGGTTGGTTGCAGGACCGTCAGCCCTGTCATCGCTGGGTCAGGGCCCTGTGAATCTCAGTAACGAACAGCGTCGCCAATCTGTTCTTCAGTGGTTAATGCAACCTGCATGCTGCGGTCCAGGACAAGTATAGTCAATGTCCAGTTCAACTAAAATGGTGGTTGAAAGACTCCTTTTTCAGGCACTTTTTAAATCTGGGGGTCATGCAGGTTTGGGGCTCATGCTGTGGCCCAGAACAGGCATAGTCAATGTCCAGTTCAACTAAAATGGTGGTTGAAAGACTCCTTTTTCCGGCACTTTTTAGTCTGTGGGTCATACAGGATTGAGGGTCATGCTGCAGTACAGGACATGTATAGTCAATGTCCAGTTCATAGTCAATGTCCAGTTCAACTAAAATGGTGGTTGAAAGACTCCTTTTTCCAGCACTTTTTAAATGTGGGGGTCATGCAGGTTTGGGGCTCATGCTGTGGCCCAGGACAGGTATAGTCAATGTCCAGTGAAACTAAAATGGTGGTTGAAAGACTCCTTTTTCCGGCACTTTTTAAATGTGAGGGTCATGCAGGTTTGGGGCTCATGCTGTGGCCCAGGACAGGTATAGTCAATGTCCAGTGAAACTAAAATGGTGGTTGAAAGACTCCTTTTTCCGGCACTTTTTAAATGTGGGGGTCATGCAGGTTTGGGGCTCATGCTGTGGCCAGGACAGGTATAGTCAATGTCCAGTTCAACTAAAATGGTGGTTGAAAGACTCCTTTTTCCGGCACTTTTTAAATGTGGGGGTCATGCAGGTTTGGGGCTCATGCTGTGGCCCAGGACAGGTATAGTCAATGTCCAGTGAAACTAAAATGGTGGTTGAAAGACTCCTTTTTCCGGCACTTTTTAAATGTGGGGGTCATGCAGGTTTGGGGCTCATGCTGCGTTCCAGGACAGGGATATTCAATGTCCAGTTCAAGTAAAATGATGGTTCAAATCATACTGCCTTCTGGCACTTTTTAATTTGTGGGTCATGCAGGTTTAAGGGTCAGGCTGTGGTGCAAGACAGGGATAGTGAATGGTGTGTGACTTTTTTTCTGTGGCTTTTATAACCTAAGTGTGTTGCCTAAGATGTAGCACGTATCCATTTGACTGTTGTGGATGTTAATTCCAGCTTCTCCAGCCCTGTTTGGGTGTAAGAATGAAGGTGTTGTTCCTCTCCCATAGACTTTAATGGTCATCGGCGATAATCTATTATCGACTATCGGAAATCATCTTGATAATTGACCATATCGACTATCGAATCGATAACGATAGTTGACACAATCGCTCATCACTAGTAATTTGGTATTGATTCAAATATGTGATATATTGCCAACATTACTCACAGACAAAGAAAAAGGAATATTTAACACGGCTGTGTTTACAAATAGGAGGCCTCCCCTCAGCTACTACACTCGCTTGTCTCTCTCCCTGAAATTAATACTGTCTGACCCCTCCCTCTTTGCTTTCCAATCTTTTTCCTGACCCTTTCTCCAAGTTCCTCCACTCTGGTGACCCCTAGTGTCCAAAGTCTTAGGGCGACATGTATGAACGTTGGTGATGACAGGCCAGCTCTAAATAGCTCTAAGGCAGTGTAGAATGCGCCAGAATGTATGGCTCAGGCATCACAACAATAAGTGAAAAAGGTAACTCTTTGGCACAGAGAGCAATATCCTAAAATACTGAACTGGCTGTGATGGAGATTTGTGTGTGTGTGAGAAATACACACACTCTATTTCAAAGACAGTTCACCACAGTAAGAGAAAAAAGTATCTCTTTGACACACACACCACACACACACACACAAACACACACACACACACACACCACACCACAACTGTGTAGTTGAAAGGTATTTCACTCCAGTAACTTTAAAATCGGAAGTATTTGGCACAGAGTGCAATCTAATGCTGCTGCAGAGAGATCCATGTACATAAGAGACACAGGGGCAAGTGGCAGAATGTAAAATGGCTGGCCTATTTATAGGGCTGTAACATCACAGAAGCTGGATGGCTGATGACTGGCTCCATGTCATGGCATTGAGGGCATTCCTTTCTTTCCCTCATTGTTCTTTGCCCCATGTCACAGCATGTGCTTGCGGCCATTTTAGAAAAAAAGATGATTCATTCCCACGAATCGCTAGGAAATTCAGCTTCGTTTAGAATCAATTTTTTCCTTAAATTCGAAACAAATTCCACTTCAACAGATTCAATTCGCTCATCCCTACCCCCTAATCTTTGGTACTCTAAAAAGTGTCTTTGGCGCATTACAAAGGAACTTATTGCACCAAAGTTTGGAGTGAACCTGTGCACAGCCCCATTCATACATGTCGCCCTTAGGGGGACATGTCTGAAAGCTGTCTTGGTCTAAGACTTTTCTTGTTGCCCATAGCAACCAATCAGAGCGCCCTTTTCAATTTTTCAGAGCTCTATATGAAATGAAAGGGGAACGCTGATTGGTTGCTATGGGCAACAAGAAAAGTCTTAGACCAACACAGTTTTCAGTCATATCCCCCCTTATTAGAGTCCACCCATCAATCAATGCTGTAGAAGTGCCCATAGCTGAAACAGGAAGTTGGAGCCTGAATCTGGCTGAAGAGCAGACTCTGTTAAACATCCTGATGAGAAAACCCTTTTATTGGGCATTTGCTCATTTAACAGATGATTATTGTGCTTTTACATGGGGCAGTTGCATGTTAATGTGGCTAATAAATGCAGCAGTATGTGTGTGTGTCTGTCAGTCTCCAGGTGAACACATCATAGTCTTAATGTTGGGAGAACCGTGGGATACCACCCAAGTTACTTGTAAAAATCTTCTGTTAGTTCATTAGAAGCAGGCACAGAAGTTTGGAATAAAAGGAGGAGAGGTCCCACTTTTGAGTGTGGGAGAACGTCAAGGCTGAGCTGAGCTCAGTAGAAACTGACAATTAAAGATGGAGCCTATAAATGAGGAAAACTCGCTATGAAAAAAGGCATCACACAGGTTACAATTTGGGCAAAAAAAGCCATTACCATACAGTACACAGTACCATTCATAATGGCTTACTCTGAAAATTCACTTAAATTCATAGGAATGATTTAATGCTAGAGATAAACTCTAAAGTGGTGCTCAAAAGTGAATATACACATAATCTTCATAATCTTGAAGCATTATAGTGTCTAGTTTATTCTCAATAGGATAATGTATAATTAAGTATACTGCAACCTGTGAGCAAAAGGCTCTTATATCTAAAAATGTGCTATTTCATGAAACTGACCACGTTATTCAACAATGGATAAAGCCACTTTGTCATCAATGAGCAAACTGTAGTCAGGTAATACAATACAATACACAAACAGCGATACAACTGTGCCATACTGTATAAGAGCAAATTTTCAAAAAGATTCAGTAATTCGTATGTGAATCCTGTCAATTGAGATAAAAAGTGTGCAATCAAAGCATTTTATGTTTAGGTACATGTATGTGTAAGTATTACATAGTCAAGTAACCATTAGGCTTTCTAGGCAATCAGAACACAAAATTTTACACTCACCGGCCACTTTATTAGGTACACCATGCTAGTAACGGGTTGGACCCCTTTTGCCTTCAGAACTGCCTCAATTCTTCGTGGCTAGATTCAACAAGGTGCTGGAAGCATTCCTCAGAGATTTTGGTCCATATTGACATGATGGCATCACACGGGTTGCCGCAGTTTTGTCGGCTGCACATCCATGATGCGAATCCCCCGTTCCACCACATCCCAAAGATGCTCTATTGGATTGAGATCTGGTGACTGTGGAGGCCTTTTGAGTACAGTGAAACTCATTGTCATGTTCAAGAAACCAGGGCTGAGATGATTCCCGCTTTATGACATGGCGCATTATCCTGCTGAAGTAGCCATCAGATGTTGGGTACATTGTGGTCATAAAGGGGGATGGACATTGGTCAGCAACAATATCAGGTAGGCTGTGGCGTTGCAACGATGCTCAATTGGTATCAAGGGGCCCAAAGAGTGCCAAGAAAATATTCCCCACACCATGACACCACCACCACCAGCCTGAACCGTTGATACAAGGCAGGATGGATCCATGCTTTCATGTTGTTGACGCAAATTCTGACCCTACCATCCCAATGTCGCAGCAGAAATCGAGACTCATCAGACCAAGCAAAGTTTTTTCATCTTCTACTGTCCAATTTCGATGAGCTTGGGCAAATTGGAGCCTCAGTTTCCTGTTCTTTGCTGAAAGGAGTGGCACCCGGTGTGGTCTTCTGCTGCTGTAGCCCATCTGCCTCAAAGTTCGCCGTACTGTGCGTTCAGAGATGCTCTTCTGCCTACCTTGGTTGTAAAGGGGTGGCAATTTGAGTCACTGTTGCCTTTCTATCAGCTCGAACCAGTCTGCCCATTCTCTTTGACCTCTGGCATCAAAAAAGGCATTTCGCCCACGGACTGCCGCTCACGGATGTTTTTTCTTTTTCGGACCATTCTCTGTAAACCTAGAGATGGGTTGTGCGTGAAAATCCCAGGAGGATCAGCAGTTTCTGAAAAACTCAGACCAGTCCTTCTGGCACCAACAACCATGCCACGTTCAAAGGCACTCAAATCAACCTTTCTTCCCCATACTGATGCTCGGTTTGAACTGCAGGAGATTGTCTTGACCATGGTCTACATGCCTAAATGCACTGAGTTGCCGCCATGTGATTGGCTGATTAGAAATTAAGTGTTAACGAGCCGTTGGACAGGTGTACCTAATAAAGTGTCCGGTGAGTGTATTTAACATGCAAAACAGAATAAAACTAAACTAAAAATGTAAAAAAAATTAGCATTTTCTTTATATAAAAATAATACCTAATCTTAACTAAAAATGTGAATATTATACAACTGTGCAGTTTAATCCATTAAGCACCAGACCTGAAAAGGTCTCAATGATCAGCTAAATTTGGTAGTTTTTGCCTCCTTGCATTTCAACAGTCATAAGTTTTTTATCTTTTAAGTTACACAGTTGTATGAAAACTTGTTTTTTGCGGTACAAGTTGCATTTATTTAGTAAAATGTATGGACAATTATTTTTTATTAAATATTTATCTTTATTATTTTTTTTCTACACTTTTTTTAAACTTTTTTTTATCCCATTAAGGGATAACTATTTGATGATTTTTACACTTGGTAATGTACTAGCATACATGAATATGCTAATACATTAGACTCTGTATCAGTGTGACACAGGCTGCAGTCAGGTCAGCACATAGTGTGAGCTGACTGCAAGCTTCATATAAAGATAGCCCTGGGACTACTCTAGGTCCCCAGGACTGACTGTACAGACATTCCCCGGGCTCCATTGGGTTATAAGAACTCTCAGTGACCCAATGGAGCCCGGGGACTGTCTGTAAAGTCAGTCCTGGGGACCTAGAGTAGTCCCAGGGCTATCTTTATAGGAAGCTTGCAGTCAGCTCACACTATGTGCTGCCCTGACTGCAGCCTGTGTCATACTGATACAGAGTCTAATGTATTATATGTATGTATATGTATGTCTATGTATAGACATTACCTGGGCTCCATTGGGTCACTGGCAGTCCTAAAGAACCGATGGAGTAGGGGGATGCCCTTTGATTATTCCATAGTCACAGACTTCAGCAATCAAATGGTTAAAAGCTGGGGAGGCTTCCTTCACTCCCTGGTGTTAACAGAGACTTCTCTAGGAATGAAGCTGTTAACTACAGCTATGTTGTTAGCACAGCTGTGGCGCTAGGAGCTGCAAAACTTAAAGGGGTTTTCTCACTACAGACTTTCACAGGCATATTGTGCTTTCTCCCTCACTTAAAATTTAAAATCCTGGGGCGAGTCTGTCCTTCCAGTAGGCATGTCTCTCTTCACTGAAGAGTGGTGACATTATCACACCCCCTCCCTGCTCTCTCCTGAGTCATCATCATTCTGTGTAAGCAGTGTGAGAGACAGGATGTCACAGCTCTGCAAACCTCCTGCAGTGATCAGTTCTCATGCATGGAGAGCAGTCACCTCCCTCCACAAGTTCCTTTTAACCAGAACACCTGTATTGGTGTAAACAGTTATAAATAAAGCCTGAAATGATGAAACAAATGTGAGAAAAGCAAACTGCAATCAAAGTGTATAAGGCTGTGTTATATGGATGTGTTATATCTGGCAGCTAAATAGACTGAGTTATTGCCCAGATCCTTCAAATTAAGCTGTCACTGTGAGAAGAGCAGAGAAGAGATCAGGCAGCCTCACACAGCTCAGAGGGGAGTGAGAGGAAGACAATGAGAACACAGATGGTGAGCACCGAGCAGAGCTCAGGCACACAGTTTAGAGGGGAGTGAGCAAAGATAGAACAGGATACCAATCACAGTACAGGGGGCTTTTTCCAACCATGCAGTTGAACTAAATGCAGGCACCCCGACTACAGGCTGCAGTTTTAGGTGTAGAACACACAGATTAGCAAATAGCTGCTATACTAAATGATTTAGGTAATACAAACCAATTGCAAAAGTGCTTATTTTTATTGACCCCATCATTACAGATGTGATGTTTGTAGTGAAAAATACCCTTTAATGACCTAAGGAGTTAATGTAATATTGAAGGATAAAGAATAAGGAAAATACTTCTGACCTGAAGACCCATCTTACAAAAAGGAAAGTGAGGGATTAAACCATTATGATACATCTACAACTCAACATTTTGTTTTGAAGTAACAGATACATTTAATAGTCTAAAATAGGGTCTCAATGAAAGAGTTATCTTGACACCATGCATAATCCATTTTGGGTAGGGTGGATATACTTTAGACATTACAAAGAATTTCTGACCTTTGATGTGTACAACTCTGTAGATTTTGATCAAATTAAACTTATGTTTACCAACAATTCCTCACAATTGACATTTAGGGCGACATGTATGAAGCTCGCCGGGTCGGGGCGCGCTTTTCCGCTAGTTTTCCGGCAAAATCTGCGCCTGATTTATGTCGGGGCCGGGGTGCGCTCATACATCCTATGTAAAGTCCGCCGCACCTCGCCAGTGTGTTAGGCGCAGTTCGGGACTTAGGCGCAGTGTGGCACTGCGCCTGAGATGCGCCGCCGGAGGTAGTGCGGTCATTCATGCGGGGAAAAGTCCGCCGCGCCTCGCCAGTGTGTGGAGCGCAGTGCGGGGACATGGGTGCAGTGCGGCGCTGCGCCAAAGATTCGCCGTCCGAGGAAGTGCGCTCATACATGCGGGGAAAAGTTCCCTGCGCCTCGACAGTGTGTGGGGCACAGTGCGGGGACATGGGCGCAGTGCGGGACTGCGCCGAAAATCTGTTCCGATGTGAGACAGGCTGGAGAACAGCGAGAAATCATTCCACATGTCGGTGCGGAGTATGAATCAAAAATCGCCTTTATAAAGCGTTCAACATTCTCAGAAAAAGAGCTGAAACCTTAAAAATAAAAAATACATAGAACAAAATCATTTTTCAATATCCTAATTTAAGAATTAGGATATAGGAAATTAGCGGGAAATACAGTAATTCAAATTCTGAAAGCTATTCTCATTGGTCGGCATAAACCGTGAGTGACAGTGAACCATTAAAACCTATGGAGAACGATTGACCAAGCAGAATCAAAGGCGGGACAGTTCAAAATACAGTAAAAATGCAGAAAAGAGCTGATTGGTTGAGCTAGCGGGGGCTTGGTTAGCTCATCCAATCAGAATAGGAGCGACAGTGTCCCATTAAAACCTATGGAGAACTATTGACCAATCAGAATAGGAGCGACAAAGACCCATTATATCCTATGGAGAAGTTTTGACCAATCAAAATCCAAGGCGGGACAGTTCAAACTACAGTAAAAATGCAGAAAAGAGCTGATTGGCTGAGCTAGCGGTGGCTTAGCTATCCCAGCCAATCAGAACGCGAGCTACTTCTCCCATTGTAGTCTATGGAGAGATGGGCGCACTGAAATATCGGCGCTCAGTGTCATGCGGCATGAAGTATTAATAAAAAAAATCATTTTGATTAACTGTAAAACATTATCACATAAAGAGCTAAAACCTTCTGTAAAAATAAATCAGTTAAAACCCCGAACAACGCGTTTGTCGCCGAGACCGGCGCTACATAGGGAGTTGCAATAGAGAGAATCGCCGGGAAATACAGTAATTCAAATTGTTTAAGCTCTTCTGATTGGTCAGCATAAACCAGCCCAATCAGAATAGGAGCGACAGTGGCCCATTATATCCTATGGAGGAGAATTGACCAATCAGAATAGGAGCGACAAAGAACCATTATAACCTATGGAGAAAAATTGACCAATCATATTCAAAGGCGGGCCAGTTCAAAATACAGTAAAAAGGCAGAAACGAGCTGATTGGTTGAGCTAGCGGGGCCTCTTCCAGCTTAGCCAATCAGAGCGCGAGCTACTTTCTCATAGAGTTCTATGGGGAAAAGAAATTCCGAGCGAGCTCTGTGATTGGCCTAAGTTAAAAGAGGCGCCGTTATTTGGACCAATGGGAGAGCGAGCGACGCTCCTATGGTTTTCTAATGCAATCTGAAATAAAACTGTACATGGCCGAAATCAAATGATAAGACTACAGAAGTTTTACCGATGTTTATATAAATGAATAATAATATGGGGGTAAAGAAAAAAAATAAATAATTCAATGAAATCATGTTTATTTCTTTATTTTCGTTACACCCATACTATTGATCCTTGGATAACGAAAATAAAGAAATAAACATGATTTTATTGAATTAATATTTTTTTTTTTTCGTTACCCCTATATTATTATTCATTTTATATACACATCGGGACAACTTCGGGAGTCTTATAATTTGATTTCGGCCATGTACAGTTTTATTTCAGATTGCATTAGAAAACCCATAGGAGCTTTGCTCGCTCTCCCATTGGTCCAAATAACGTTGCCTCTTTTAACTTAGCCAATCACAGAGCTTGCTCGGAATTTCTTTTCCCCATAAACTCTATGAGAAAGTAGCTCGCGCTCTGATTGGCTAAGCTGGACGAGCCCCCGCTAGCTCAACCAATCAGCTCGTTTCTGCCTTTTTACTGTATTTTGAACTGTCCCGCCTTGGATATGATTGGTCAATTTTTCTCCATAGGTTATATGGGTCCTGTCGCTCCTATTCTGATTGGTCAATTCTCCTCCATAGGATATAATGGGGCACTGTCGCTCCTATTCTGATTGGTCGGCATAAACCAGCCAATCAGAAGAGCTTAAACAATTTGAATTACTGTATTTCCCGGGAATTCTCTGTATTGCAATTCCCTATGTAGCGCCGGTCTCGGCGACAAACGCGGTGTTCGGGGTTTTAACTGATTTATTTTTAAAGAAGGTTTTAGCTCTTTATGTGATAATGTTTTACACTTAATTAAATGATTTTTTTTTATTCATACTCCATGCTGCACGGCGCTGAGCGCCGAGATTTCAGTGCGCCGCTCTCCATAGACTACAATGGGAGAAAGTAGCTCGCGCTCTGATTGGCTGGGATAGGCATGCCCCCGCCGCATTAACCAATCAGCTCTTTTCTGCCTTTTTACTGTATTTTGAACTGTCCTGCCTTGGATTTTGATTGGTTCAAAATTCTCCATAGGCTATAATGGGTCTTTGTCGCTCCTATTCTGATTGGCCGAGATAGCCACGTCCCCGCTAGCTCAACCAATCAGCTCTTTTCTGCATTTTTTACTGTATTTTGAACTGTCCGCCGTTGATTTTGATTGGTCAATCGTTCTCCATAAGTTTTAATGGTTCACTGTCGCTCCTATTCTGATTGGCCGGTTTATGCTGACCAATGAGAATAGCTTTCAGAATTTGAATTACTGTATTTCCCGGCAATTTCCAATATCCGATTTCTTGATATTGCGCCGTTCTAGATTTTTGGAAAGTACCTTTTTTTTTATTATGTTTATTTTTTGAGGTTCAGCTCTTTTCTGATAATGTTTTCCGCCTTTATAAAGGCGATTTTTCCGGATTCATACTCCGGCTGTACGGAGCGGAGCGTCGAGATTTCTGTCGCGATCTTCTATCTGCTTTCCTTGCATGTTTCCGATCCTGCTTCACTTCGTCTCTGCCGGAGCATTTAGACCAAAATAAACTAGGTCTGCTTGTCGGAGCTGCCGAGCGCTGCACTGCGCCTCGCTTTGCCGACTCGCGATCGTACATGCCTCGGAGTTTTCGAGCGCGCCGTGTCCCGTCCCGGAATGCCTACACCGCGCCCACACCGCGCCCACTGCCCGCCCCTTTATGCGGGGCGCAGCTGAACGTGGCGAACGCTGCGCCTAATACTGCATCCCTGCGTCCGACAGGGGGATTCGGGCCGGGAGGCGCAGTATACGCCAAAAAACAGGCGTAAAGCCCGTTCATACATGTCGCCCTTAATGAGGAAATAAATATGGGATGGAGAGTTCATTAAACATTCTCTGCCACTGCTGTGGCAGAACATTTTTGTGCAAGCCTAAGGCAAAATGTGTGACTTTTTTATATTACATAATTCAATGCATAAGTCTTAATTAAAAAAAAAAAAAAACAACAAAATACCTAATGCAGATATACAAAATAACCTCACTATACATGTTCCTCTAAAGCTGTAATAGCAGATGGCATGAGCACATTCATCAATTAATATTCAGCTACGTACCTTAAACTGTTATTTTATTAAAAGGGTATTTGATGATTGACATTTTCATAACATTGTAGCTAAAGACATCTGCCATGCATATACATATGTTATGGTAAACTAGTTTTAAAGCAGGGAATAATGTTTTGCTATCTGTGACCCTACTTTGTTCTTTTTGTAGAATAATTTAGACATGACCCTCATAAATATATCCTAGGACTATCCAACTGTAGATTTATATATAAAATAGTCCATAGACAGAAGGAGAAGGGCTTCTTTTATATAGTGTTACTCCTTGAACTATTTTAATAACATATAATTAGGTTTTGTAATTATGCCTCACTGGGTCCTTCAGTGGTGACTAGTCCAAAAAAACAAACCAAAAAAACAAAAAACGAAACAGAAACAGAGGTGAACAGTACAGAGGTGAAAAAAGCTCTAGGCTTATATTAATTTTAGAATCATTCTAGGAGCACTAATTATCTAATATTTTTAAACAATTAAAGGATAGCAAACCATTGTGATCTTAATAAGATGAGTGCAGACCCTAAGTAATGACACAGGGTTTTTGCATGAGAGGTTTTTAATCACCTGTCCACAGAAAAGGTGATAAATGTGTGATCCATTGTGGCCCCACAGCTGGGACTCAGGCTGATTACTAGAATTGGGGTCGAAATAGTACTGCTCCTCATATTAAAATCATTAAGAGGGGTTAAAAGTTTTAAATGCTTGACTATTTCCTCATTCCAAAATACTTTGCTTTTACAAATTTAAAATATCATTTAATGGTTACTTAGGTAAAAATGATCACAAAATAATAAGTTTTCAGTTATTTCTTAATAAAAAACTTGTAGAAACTTCAAAATTCCAATTTTTACTAAATTCAAAAAGGGCCGATTTTCATCAAATAAGAAATTAACTTGATAGCATAAACTGGGACAAAGGCCTCAAAAATAAAAGTACATAAACTAAACTGCATTCTTAATAGACACTGAAAAATATGTACCTTATTGGAATAGACATCTTAGAAACTCAATGTAGTTAAATAAAATTGTAAGGCGTTCAATTAGTGATACAAAATAATGTACTAAAGCAGTAAGGAAATGACAAGGCATTAAACATTTACAAAGAGAAAAATAAATTGTATACAGGACAAATAAAGACAGAAGAGATTGAAACGAAGAGGATCATTGCTAGAGAAAGCAAACATTACCCCAAAATATTTTTCAATTACATGAATAATAAGAAATTGAACAATGAAGGTGCTGGACCCTCAGAAATAATTGGTTTTAAATGGGGGGGAGGTTGAGGAAAAGGCAAGTCTATTAACTGCCTCTTCTCTACTGTATTTGCTCATGAAAACCTAAATGATTAAGTGCAGCACCACTTTAAAAGCATTAAAATAAACAAATTACTGGGTCCAAAAAGCATCAAACCTCAAATTCTGCAGGAACTGGGTGCTGTGATAGACATACCTTAGTTTTTAATATTAAAAGGATTCTACAATGACAGGGTCTGTTCCACAGGACTGACGCATAATAAATGTGGTGTCAAAGGTGCCAAAAAGGAGTCAAAGAGTGAGCCTGGACACTAAAGGCCTGTTTTTTAGAGTTGAAAAAGCTAATTTTTTTCTGTCGGGACATGATTAACCCCTTCACGACCCTGGGCGTATGAGTAAGTCCCAGGGCCGTAGGGGCTTTGCAGGGGGATCGCCCCGCGACCCCCCGCACGCCCCCGGGTGTTAGGGGCTAATCGCAGTAATACCCGGGGCGGAACAGCGCCGGCGGGGGGCTCCACCGCTGGGGTTTTACCCATCAGCACATGGAAAAAGGCCGCGGCGTCTAAAATGAAGCCGATCGGGGCACCGATGGGTACGCATCGGCCCCCCCGGCGCAGCATCGCACCGATCCACAACCGGGCATGGTGGTGGGGACCCTTTTAAAAGGGTCCCGTCATTTAGCTGGCCATTTCCCACTTCCGCCCAGAAAAGTGGGGGAAAACCCCCATCTTTTGCACCCTAATGCTTCCCTATGCAATGCATTAGGTTGTTTTAACAATCACGCCCCCTAGTGGTCAAGCACCATAGGGGGACAAAAATTTACAGTAAAAAAAATAAATAAATAAATTTTTAAAAAGTACAAAAAAAAAAAGTATTAAAAAAATTCAATCACCCCCTTTCCCTATTTTACAAATAAAATCATTAAATAATAAAAAAATTTTCAATATTGGGAGGCCGTGTCTGAAAAAATTGATCTAAAAATATAACATCTTTTTTCCCATACGCGAACACCCCTAGAAGAAAAAAAATTCCAAACGCCAAAATTGCGTTTTTGGTCTTTTACGTCAAATCAAAAAAAGGAAAAAATTATCAAAAAAGTCGCATGCATTCCAAACATAGCGATAGAAAGAAAAACTTACCCGCAAGAAATGCACACTCACGACGTCCGATGTTGAAAAAAAAAAATTTTGGTTGACAAATGGCGCCCCGGGCAAATGTCAAAAATAGAAAAGTTTGGGAAATTTTTTTAGGGCCAAAACATAACGGAAACCTCATGTTTGGGTTTTCCCCATGTGTAACAACCCTTAAAAACATAAAACATTATATTTTCGAGATTGAAGCCGTAAAAGCAAATCCCCAGAAAAATGGTGAAAATTTCGTTTTTTTTTTACAATTTTTCCCCTTGGAATTTTTTTGGGGGTTTCCCCGTGATTTTATATTTTAAATGAATAACACCCCTTTAGAAAATACATTTGTCCCGCAAAAAAAAAGCCTCAGTGTCTATGTAGGTGGAAAAATAAAAAAGTTATGGTTTTCAGAAGGCGAGGAGGGAAAAACTAACGTGTCACAAAAAAACCCCCCTGGTCCTGAAGGGGTTAAAAATGGAGGAAAAAGATCATACTCACCTCCCAGACCCTACGGTTCGGTCACAGTGGCCCCCCTTATTCACCCCAGCTGTATCTGTGAATGTTCATCATTCACATGACAGGTGCAGCCAATCACAGGCCACGACATCATGTGCACATGGCTACTGTGGCTTGTGATTGGCTGCATTTGTCACGTCGTGACTGAACTGGAGCATTCGGGAGGTAAGTATGATCCTTTTCTAGTTTTAATCATGCCCAGACATACAAACTACTTTTTTGACTCTCAGAACACCCCTTTGACTTCCATTATGTGCAAAACATTTGAAGGTTTCCTCAGAGATACTAGAGTATGCTAGTCAAAATAACCTTACAACACAGGACCAGCATGGATTTGTGGCATCAGTCTTGTCAAACTAATCTGACTCTAAGGTAGTAAGCACCAGACTACACCTCAGTAAAGCTGTGGATATTGTCCATCTGAACTTCTCAAAGGCATTTAATAGTGTGCCACATACAAGATTGGTGACAAAAAAGAGAATGATGGAATTGGGGGAAACTACATGTAAATGGGTTCACAATTGTAATTGGAAATACAGCAAAGGCTTGGGTGGAGAAATGATAAATGAAGATTCATGTGGATAAACCTAAGGTCCTACACTTGGGCCAAGGGAACAAAAGGTGCAATTATGCACTTAATATCATGATAATTGGCAAACAGCTGGCTAAAAAACGCTTAGGGATATTGGTAGACAGTCTTAAATGTATTGGTCAATACTATGGAGCTGCATTGAAAGAGACATAAATGCCTTAACACTGAAACATAGTTTTGTCTTTCTAAAAATCACTGGTTAGGCCAAACATAAATTATTGTATACAGTTTTAAGTGAACGTGTAGAAGAAGAATATAGCTAAGCTGATGCAGTGGGTGACCAAGTTATTTAAGGTAATTGGTGGGTGGCAATACCAATCCAGGCTATCAAACTTGGGGTTATTTAGCTTGGTAAAAGATGGATAGGGAGGATTTAATTACCATGCCACGAATGTGAATGGACAGTACAGAGAACTCTTACATAATCTTTTTACACCTAGGCCTGTAAAAATTACAAGGGGCATATTTATGTCTAGAGCAGCAAAGGTTTCATCCACATCATATTTGTGGATTCTTTACTGTAAGGCCTCGTTCACACGGCTTATTTGGGAACGGATTGGCGCCGTACTCCGCGCCGGATTTGCGCTTCAGTACGGCGCCAATCCGTCCCTGTCATTACGGTAATCCACTGCTCTCATAGAGAACAGTGGATTCCGTCGCTCCTCCCCGCTCGGCGAATCTGCCGCGGGGGTGAAAGTGACATCCCACATTATTTACGGCGCGGACGCCGTAAACAATGCATTTTTCTATGGGGCTGGGAGCGGCGCCCCCGCCCCGGCCCCGCCCCGGCCCGCACCTTATTCACGGCGGATTTGTGAGCTCAATACGGCTCACAAATCCGTCGGGAATAAGCCGTGTGAACACGGCCTAAGAGTGGAGAGACTATGGAACTCGTTGCCACATGAGGTTATGATGGTGGATTTATTGAACAAGTGCAAGAAGGTATTAGATGTCTTTCATGAAAAATATAATATTAAACTTTATGGTTACTAGATTTTAAAATAGGTAGATGATCCAGGTATTTATTCTGATTGCAATATTGGGAGTCAGGAAGAATTTTTTTTTATTTGGCTTTTACCTCATCAGAGTTTTTACTTTCCTAGGTATCTACAATGTAGGTTGCTCTCATTAGACCTTTGTCTTTTTCCAGCCTTATCTACTGTGTTACTATGGTGGCCATGTAAGTGATGACAAATAGGAGAATTAGAATCCCTGTTCTAGTAATTTTTGGGGAATCAGCAGTGGGACCACAGGTAACAATACATTTATCACATGTCCTGTATGTCCCTTGTTGCCTACATTTCTTGAGAAGACCCCTTTATGTTTTCCACATGATTTGATTAATTAGTTATACAGGCAGTCCCCGACTTACACCGTTCCGACTTACATCTGTCCCCTAGTTACAAACGGAGACTTATGGAGCATGCTGGCACTTGTAGTTCCATGTTCCACAGCAGACAGTAGCTGTGGAATTGCAAGCTCCAGCATGCCACAGCAGCACATGAGGTGAAAATGAGGTGAAATCTTCTTAATAGGGGCACAGACAGCTAAACAAATGTAAAAACCCTTCCCTGCACTACCCAAAACTAAAAAAAAATATTTTGTGCTGGAGTTACATTTAATAATTATACATGTTCTGACTTACATACAACTTCAACTTAAGAACAAACCTACAGTCCCTATCCTGTTTGTAACCTGGGGACTACCTGTATATTTTTACAAAAACTGTTAGTATATGTAGTTGAAAATGTATTGGTCTGTCTTACCTACATGGGCATGAATGATTTGGAGACCTAATATCTAATTTGATTTTATGGAAATGACTTGGCACTTAACACTAAGGACAACATGTATGATTTTTGGCGCCCAGGCACCATTTTTTTTGCGCCCATTAGTAGTGTAGAATGCGCTTGAATCTATGAACCTGTTCTACTGCGGGTCATAGATTTAGCACTTTCTATCTACAAAGTGACACTTCTGGCTCAGGTAAACCCCTTTTAAAGTTTTGCCGATAAACAGTCATAAATGTGTAGCTTGGTACAGTTGTAGTGCGACACACCTCCAGCACGCCCCTCGATCTCAGGCGCTTTACAAAGCACCCGCGGCACTTTGTAATGCGCCTGATATTGGAGTGCGGCTGTTTAAAACTAGAGCGAACGGGACTGCGCTAGTTTTTGGTTAAAAAGACGCCAGACGGAGCCCCGTTCATACATGTCGCCGTAAAGGTTTAAAATAGTTTTATGAATGGGTTTTATGCAACATTTAGGTGGAAATGGCTTTAATAAGCGATGGGTCATATTGAATATCTGGAAGCAGAAACATCTGCAATTCACAGTTATAAACATAGTGGTCTGCAGATTCCCATTAAGATATAGTAGGCTGTGGATTTCCAGTGGAATGCACATGGGTTCTGGCTACAAACACACTTGAATTTCATACTAGTATCCTTGTAAAATGTGAGATCTTAAATGGAAAGTGCCTTTAAAAATTACATATTACAAATTTTTTGATACCTTTTGCTTATTTTTAAAAATTTTCCAGGTCACTATCCTCCATGTGTGCAAGCCTTAAAAATGCATAAAGAAGATATTTGATCTAAATATATATATATAATATATATATATATATATATATATATATATATATATAATATATATATATATATAATTTATATATATATATATATATATATATATTATATATTATAGTTATGGTTTTCTTGTTGCAATTCCTTGTAAATGAGATATATATATATATATACATATCCCATTTATAATACTATTTAGCCAATGTAAGCTTGACTCAAAAGAAAGTATATGCTTGGTAACAACATTTCTTGAAGGGACAAAAATATAATGTGGCCAACATGTGAAGAGTACCTGTGGCAGCAGTAGGGTTACATATTGAAGGTAACTGGGATAAAAATAATCATAGAAAGCACAATACTACATACATGGACCTCTGTGTTTATACATGATGAGTCAATCTCTCAGCAGCCGGAAGAAGAGATGAAGCACTTCTGTTTCCTGGCAACAAATGTATCTGCTATTCTACTGTTCTATGCAAATATATCCTTGAGATAAAATAAAAGCTTGATTTTCAGCACTCAGTAAATCAAGCTTAGAACTCTTTAGTGGTTTCTGTAATAGAGCAAGTCCAGCTCACTGTTGGGTCAACAGAGTTTGGTAGTGGAATATTCCGACCTAAACTTAGAGTTGCCAAATATCTATAAAGTCATCGACAGTCTGTCGAGAATGAGAACTTTTATCTACTGCCAGTGAAAAATAATAGATGTATGCTGTTGTTTTTTTATTTTTTAAAAAGGAGACGCTTTAACAGATTCTTGAGATTGAATCTCAAGAAATTATTATTGTTTAGTTCACAACAGATCCTGCTAATGTGCTAAAGACAAACAGTACATATCATCTTTATGAAGCATTCTCAAAAAAAGAGGGTCGCTATTCTGCCATAACCTTATTTTCTTCTTATCTTTTTTCTTTTAAATTCTGTTTTCTGCATGTGATCATGGGGACAGCCATTAAAGGGGTTGTCTCACTACAAAGATTAGCTTTCAACATGTTGGAACACTAAATAAAGATGTTTTCCAAATATATCTCGTTGTTCATTTTTTTTTGTTAAGGAGCTACAAGTGATTTTATCACCTTCTGTGCTCTCTCTGGTTCCCCAAGTGACCGACCTGTGTACTTCTTCTCATCTGCTGTTTGTTCTAACTGATGGCAGGGAGTGATGTCATCACACAGGTCCTGGCAGCACAGTGAGAGTTTGTGTGTTATCTGATCTTTCAGACAAAAGACACTAATTGCTGTTTACATTAGCTCAGCAGATTATCCTGTCCTGGTAGAAAGTAATTTAGCTAATCTAGACTAATAAACATAATAAACAGAGAAGTCTGAATACAATACATGGAGCTCATATGCTAATTACAGACATCTTGACCAGGAAGTGACAGAGAAAAGCAGCATTATTTCATTCATGCATCTTATGAAACTTTGAGATGAGACAACCACTTTAAGCTTGAGCTGCTTTTAACAACATTCAGAGATCTGCTTTACTGCAGTTACATGGACATAGGAACCTGTGAACAGGAGCTGACTCACTGACTTCTATGGGGGAGTTCTCTAGGCATGCTTCGTGACCTATGAAGAAGTCATTGTGTAGTGAAGGGGAGAGGGTGAGCTGTGACTAGTGAAAAGCTGTCTTACCTATGCACATTGGTGTCACCGTTCAATGTTATCCTGCCTGTGATGATAATGAAGAGTCTGCTGAAAAGTGATCTCTACAGAAAGGGAAGTATCAGTCAATTATTAGGCTTAGCGGACATAGCAAAAAAAAAACAGGCTTTTAGGTGTTTTAAGTACAAATTATGACCTGTCATTTTTAAAAAAAATAAGTACAACACTCTTAAAAAATAACATAACATAAAACAATATGTAATTTTTAATGACCTATTCCATTTAGGGTGCTTTCACACAGCGCAGTTTTGGTGCAGTTTTAACTGCATTCCAATTACACTGCCTTTATTACCAGCCAGCTTCTCTCAGTTGTCTAAATTATTCAGTAAGGTGTGTCTAGTAAGTAATCAATTACTGTTTAGATAATTGCAAAAAGCTTGCTGGTAATAAAGGCAGTTTAATTGGAGCGCAGTTAAAACTGCATCAAAACTGCGCTGTGTGAAAGCACCCTTAACGTCTGATAAGTAATTAAATCGAATGAAATTTGTCAATTTTCTGCCTGTAAATGGTCATACATTGAAGACATTATTGCTGCATGGGTTACATAATTAATTTTACTTCATCAGTCATTAGCATATGTGTTTTGTCAGTCAGTAATATTCAAAACATGACCTGTTTGGGTTCTTTCTGGTTTGGATTGGGAAATACTGCAATAGACAGAAGAGAAAAGACATCTGCCAAATGACAGCACCCTACTTAATTTAATACAGAATTAAAGGAACTACGAGACACAGGTGTAATTATAAATGTTGCCTGTGTACGTACAGTATACTTGCATGGAATCAACTAAAGTATGCATTTAGGGTAATAGCTCTTACTGAGACATCACATCACACACATTCTGATATGTCAGTTTTACCCTTCCCTTTTATAGGAAACTTTTTGTTGCAGCATATGATTCATTTTTATAAAAGAGAATATGTAGCAATTGTCATAATGTAAGCACTTTTCTTGTTAGATCAATATTAGACTCAGCCATAAAAAAAACATTTGACGTCAACGCAGATTTCTATATACAGCTCTGCAGATAATACAAACCAATGAAATAAAAACCAAGAGCAATCCTAGCCAGTGTAACAAGCAACAACTGTAACCTGCTTTTCCTTCACAGGATTTGAGTACAAACCTGACCACTCAGCAGAAGAGATGTGTGTGCTCAGCCTCTTCCACTAGCTGCTTGTTTAATTAAGAAGCTGGAGAGCAGCTGAGACGTGTCCTCACAAAACACAGGACTACAGGAGTATGGGGACAGAAAGTGTTATCCTCTGCTGGATCAGTTTTGTCTACACTTCCTATAATAGATGTTTTATTCTATTTTCATTCTGCTAGTATTTTCCTTGTTCAATCCATATCATGGTACAGACTTTTGCGTACCTCTATGGTAGTAGTATCTCCACGTCAAGGTGCTAAAGCTGCCTGCAGAAAACACCTGAAAACACCTGGCAGTTGTTCAGCTTGACTGAATGTCCACGTTATTTTGATAAAATTGGGGGAAATGTGTGGCCACCAGACACAAATGGAGCCATATATGTGTAATAGACAAAAAAAATTGGGCAGTGAGCTGGGAGTCTCTGTGATCACTTTAATTTAGCAAAGTCCAGTAATTTCATTACAATGTTGCTTATTCCAAAAAAAATAAATAAAAAAAAAACATAAAAAAAAAAATTGGGCAGTTTATAATCCATTAGGTCTGTTTCTTATTTCCAGACTAGACCTACAGGAATATTTTACCAATATGCAGAGATAATAATAATCATTGAGATCTGCAGCCGGAAATCTAATGTCTATGGCTGGTATGAGATCACTTTTCACATTTGTAGATTTTGATGAAAAACTATTTAAACAGTGTTGTAACTATTATAGTGGGCAGGAGGCAGGTGCCTTCCTGATTTGCAGACAAAGGAGGGAGGTAAGACTTCGGACAGATGTCCTTACAGTCAGAAAAAAAAGTCTGATTGTGAGGATCACAAATACAGATTTTATTACACATTTTTGAAAGTAAGCACTGGCCAGCGAGTACTCACAACAGCGCTACTGAAGGCATATTACGGCACGTACTTGTATGTGCCGCAATACGCAGTATGAACGTACGCTCACACTGAAAGGTGACGGCATTGTGTATAGATAACACACACTATTCACAATAGGATATAGTCACAGCTCACCCTATCCCCCTCCCTGCATAGTAGTTTATTCCCACATCACAGAACATGCATAGAAAACTTTCCTATAAAAGTCAATGGGTCTGCTCCAGTTCATAGGCTACTAGGTCCATTAAGCTGCTGTAAAGTATCTCTGTAAATGCTGTTAAAAGCAGCTCAGGCAAGAATGCTGTGCTCACAATCATATACAGACAACAAAATTAAAAGATCTACAATCAGAAAACAAAAACAGCTAAAAAAAGAATATGGAGCAGTATCTTGTTTTAATTAGTAAAAAACATATTGGTGAAAGATCCCCTTTAAAGAAGGGATTTTTTTGTTTAGGGTATTTTGTAATCAGTGTTACTTTGATGGACTTGATGTGGATATTAGTAACTTAGAATCCCCTCAGTGGGTGGTCAAGTCTAGAGGTTTGAAAAAAATCTATTAATATGATCGATATTAATGATTTACCATGTTATTTTCACAGAAAGAACATACTAAAAGCATTTTAGCATTATGCTTTTTAATAAACATGGAGGTTTACATACAGTAGTTACAAACATCTTCTATAACATATACAGTGTAGGACATGCTCTACACTTATTCTATACATTTTCCCTTGTTAAAGGGGTAGTCCCTACCCTTTAGATTACTGATTTGCAGTATTTTAATAATAATCACTTATTGAACATTTTGTGCATGTTGGCTTAAAATTGAAACGAGAAGTTTACATACACTATATAAAAAGATACATATACATGTTTTTCTCACTATCTGAAATGAAAACAGGATGAACCTTACCCGTTTTAGGTCAATTAGGATTACCAAAATTATTTATATTTGCAAAATGCCCTTAAACTATATGACTTGGGTCAAATGTTTTGGATATCCTGCCACAAGCTTCTCACAATAGTTGCTAGGAATTTTGGCCCATTCCTCCTGACAGAACTGGTGTAACTGAGCCCTGTTTGTAGGTTGCCTTGCTCGCACCTGCCTTTTCAGCTTTGTCCATAAATTTTCAATAGGATCGAGATCAGGGCTTTGTGATGGCCACTCCAAAACATTGACTTGGTTATCCTTAAACCACTTTGTAACCAATTTGGCAGCATGCTTCGTGTCATTGTCCATTTGGAAGACCTACTTCAGTATTGCCACATAATCTTCTTTCCTCATCTATTTTGTGAAGTGCACCAGACCCTCCTGCAGCAAAACAACCCCACAACATGATGCTGCCACCCCGTGTTTCACTGTTCGGATGGTGTTCTTAGGCTTCCAAGCTTCTCCCTTTTTCCTCCAAACATATGGCCAAACAGTTAAATTTTAGTTTCATCAAACCACAGGAATGTCTCCAAACATGTAGATCTTTGTTCCTGTGTGCATTTGAAAACATTAATCTGGCTTTCATATGTTTCTTTTGGAGTAATGGCTTCTTCCTGGCAGAGTGGCCTTTAAGCCTATGTTGATACAGTACTCGCTTCACTGTGGATAATGACACAATCTTACCAGTTTCTGCCAGCATCTTCACAAGGCTTTTTGCTTTTGTTCTTGGGTTGATATGCACATGTCGGACCAAAAGCACTTTCATCTCTGAGGAACAAAACCTGTCTCCCTCCTGAGTGGTATGATGACTAGACATTCCCATCTTGTTTGTACTTGCATATAATTGTTTGTACAGATGAAGGAGGCACCTTCAGGTATCTGGAAAATGCACCCAAAGATGATCCAGACTTGTGCAAGTCCACAATTCTCTTCCTGATATCTTGGATGATTTTTTAGGCTTTCCCATGATGTTACACACAGAAGCAGTGTGTTTCTGATGTGAAATTAAAATACATCCACAGGTGTGTCTCTAATTAACTCAAATGTTGCCAATAAACCTATCAGAAGCTTTCAAAGACATGACATCATCATATGGGCTGTCCCAAATTGTTTAAAGGCATAGCAATCCTAGTGTATGTAAACTTCTGACTTTACAGAAAGCAAGAAAAATACCTTAAAAAAACTCTCTTTTTCTCATTATCCTGGAATTTGGCAAACATAAATCATTTTGGAAATCCTAATTGACCTAAAACAGGTAAGGTTTATTCTGATTTCATGTCAGATAGTAAGGAAAACCTGTATATGTGTCTTTTTATATAATGTATGAAAACTTCTGATTTTAACTGTATATACCTTTTTTATCAGTCCCCAGGTTGCTCTTTTGTTTCTATAGATTCGGCCCCCTCTGCACTGTGAGCAGGGGCCAGGAAGGAGATGTCAGAGTGATGTACTCTGTGGCCAGGGAATCGGGAACACGCATTCTGGCATATGGGTATTCAATCCCAGCCCCTGCCATTGAGAGGTAACACTGTATATTATAACTGCTCCTGGGTAGTGATGAGCGATTATGTTAATTATCGTTATCGTCTCGATAGTCGATATCGGCAATTATCGAGACGATTTCGATATCCGATAAATAGATTATCGCGATAACCATTAAAATCTATGGGAAACATGTAAGATCGTGATTTGCGCCTATTTTTTGGGGGGAAAACTGTGCATCAATGTGCCGAAGCCACTGTAGGATGTAGCGATGCTCTAGTTCTACACTTACAGCAGTACACTACTACAATAAATGATTTTTAAAGAAGAATAAAGAATTAAGCAAGAAATGCTGCTTGGAGTACCACAGGTCCCAGAAACACCTGTGCTGTGTTGGCTCTTGCTGTAGATAGGAAATACAATACAAGGTGAAAGAAGAACTAATACATTTTTTACATAAAGAAACAAAAAAAAAATCTGTACATCTATCAATCATCTGTACCACATCTGTATCACAGCTGTGCAACATCTGAATCACATCTGTACAATATATGTACCACATCTGTGCAACATCTGCATTGCCTTATTTGATGTTCAATTAGTGTCATTTTCAAGGACTTTGTAATACATTTGATAGAGACTTTTTGTTCTTTGGATCAAATATATATATATATAATATATATATATATATATATATATATATTTTATATATATATATTGGCATTAATGCTATAGGAGAAAAAGTCCTAATATATAGCTTTGATAGTATTTATATGTATGTTTAATTAATTCTTCATTTAATTGATAAATGTATTGTATTCTTCATACTCTGTGTAATGTATGTGCCAGGCGAAATCCGAGCGTATTTACATTGCCAATACGCGTCACAAAGTGTTGTGCGTTTTGGCAATGTAAATACGCTCGGATTTCGCCTTGGCACATACATTACACAGAGTATGAAGAATACAATACATTTATCAATTAAATGAAGAATTAATTAAACATACATATAAAACTATCAAGCTATATATTAGGACTTTTTCTCCTATAGCATTAATGCCAATATATATATATATATATATATATATATATATATATATATATATATTTTATATATATATATTTATATATTTGATCCAAAGAACAAAAAGTCTCTATCAAATGTATTACAAAGTCCTTGAAAATTACACTAATTGAACATCAAATAAGGCAATGCAGATGTTTTTACAGATGTGATGCAGATGTGGTACAGATGTGGTACAGATGTTGCACAGATGTGATACAGATGTTGCACAGCTGTGATACAGATGTGGTACAGATGATTGACAGATGTGGTACAGATGTTTTTTTTTGTTTCTTTGTGTAAAAAATGTATTAGTTCTTCTTTCACCTTGTATTGTATTTCCTATCTACAGCAAGAGCCAGCACAGCACAGGTGTTTCTGGGACCTGTGGTACTCCAAGCAGGATTTCTATGTTCCCTGGGCTTTGTTCTAGACGTATTTACATTGGTATTTACGTCCGAAATTACATCCTGATTGCCATCGGAAATCCATTGTAAGCTAATAGTACATTATTTTAGCAACATTTTTTGATGCTTTTAGGGACGTAAATACGAATGTAAATACGTCCAGAACTAAGCCCTGTGCAAACTGACTGGCTAAAATGAAAGGATAGGCTGAAAATGGCCCGATATTAATAGATTATGCGCAGATTTTTAACCATAATTATCGCGTGATCGGCGATTATCGATAATCAAAAAAACCGTGCCGATTTCAACTTTGTCGATAAAAATCGATCAACACTACTCCTGGGCATACAGAGTAGTCCCTTAGCAGTTCTATGTTTCCTGCTTCTTCAGCGGCACTACATCAATTACTCTTCTCTGCCCCACAAATGTTTCTGTTGTAAACCACAGTCCGACACTCACAACGGCTGCCGGGAAGTCCCGGTCTTACTGATGAGCTGTAATCTAATCTAACTACGTTCTACCTCCTTTCCCATGCTGTGGATATAGTGGTGTCTGTGTACAGCAGTCTACACTTGTTTGAGCATACTACAGGGAATACTTTTCTCTACAGAAGAGCTGATTTATTATCACTGTGATTATATAAAAATATATATTAGCAAGAGGTGTGTAAGTTATAATATATCAGCTCTTCTGTAGAGAAAAGTATTCCCAATAGCACCCTCCTACACCATCAGAAGTCCAAACTGCTGACCACTGACACCGCTATCTCCACAGCTTGAGGAAAGGAGATTACAGCACATCAGTAAGATTGGGACCTCCCGGCAGCTCATGTTAGTATCAGGCAGTAGTTTACAACATAAACATTTGTGGGGCAGAGAGGACGATTATACATCAATAATGGGGGAGAAAGGCTCAGAGTGCTAGCTTCGGGAGTGCACAGGCACACAGAAAAAAAAAAAAAGAGAGGAGCGCTGTTGTAAAATGCCCACAGATTTGAAATGATCTACGCCCCTTTTTTTCATCAAGAAGAGACCAACACAGCTAAAACTTGTATGGTGGGATCACCCCTTTAAACAATACTTAAAAGGGGTTTTCTTATTTCAGACAATTGTGGCATACTGATAGGATATCTATCATGTGAATGGGACCCTGAAAGTCTTCAAGCAGAAAAAACAGATGGCTGCACATGCACTGCACTCACCATTCTGTTTTTTGTGAGTTCTGATTACAAAAGAGTGATATGACATAACTGTTTAAAGGTGAAAAACCCTAAGGCTATGTCTATACAGCACGGTATTCTCGTCGGATTTTCGACAGATTCCGTATTTAGAATCTGCTGAAAATCCAATGATATACAGTGCTGTGTAGACCCCAATGAAATATCCGTGCTTTAGTCTACACTGCACAGATTTTTTCCAGTTGGTTTTAAAATCCGCCGGATGCTGTATGTTCCGCCGGATTGCCGTCCGATTCCCGTACATTCAAATCCGAAAACCTACGGCAAAAAAACGCCATCCAGAAATGTTAAAATGTCGTTGGATTTTAGACGGAATTTTAACATTGCTGTTTAGACATAGCCTAACAAAATGTAATCATTCAATTTCTGGCAGACTTAAAGGGGTTTAGCCACAATCTAATTTTATACCTCCTGTACCCAGCTCTTCAGCTCTGTGTGTCCAGAAGGGGGTGTGTGATTTGTTTGAATTGCATAGCATGTGAACCATGTAGCTCAGAGGTAAAACTTTTGCCTCCAGGCACAAGGGTCTTAGGTTTAAATCCCTGCAGGAACCAAACCTGCGGATTTTTTTTCTCTTTATCACTGCACATACCTGATTGAGGCTTCTTTTTAAAATTTATTTGCAGTGTTTGACCAATTACTAAGGAGTACAGAGGACAGGAGTAGAGTGATAGCACCTGGGGTTTGAACACTCAGTAGCTGCCAGAGAGGAGAGGCGATGTCTGAGCATGTGTGACCAGGACTGAGAGGCTCTCAGCCCTGGTCGTATCCCCTGGAGATGAGCTGTAAACAATGGATCACTAAAGAAGCAGCTAAGACAAAAAGGGTCCAGAATTTGTAATAATGATGAATGGTGAAAATGTTTATTATTTAATTTACAAACTTCCCACGTCAATTTTACTTTGTGGCAAAACCACTTTAATTCATTAAAAAATTCATACAAAAAAAGACACCCTTTATTTTCTTGTGTAAATGAGTCTTAATAGAAGTACATAGTCCTCTACAATGCAAAAATGCCTGAGCCACTGAAAATTTATGTTGTAAGACAGACCATAGAGTACCAGTAATAACATAAAAGTTACATAACATGAACTTGCATATGTACAGTGGATTATCCAATAGCATTGTGTATATTGAAAATTCCTGCCTCCACTCCCCCCCCCTATCTCTTATGATTAATGTTAGAAAAACAAGGATCGGGTATGTTGTTGTGCGATAAACCATGGCCAGAGGTGTCTGGCAGCAGCTTATTCCACTCTCTCCAGTGAAATATACATGCATGCTCAGCCCAAACATATGCTAGCTTATCTTTATAAAAGAGATAACTAGACGATAAACTAAAAGCTTTTAGACATATTTCCCCATCCTTATCCACAGACAATCAAAAATAACATCTAGAAAATCAATTGCTTACCCTTCTTTTATTAAATTACAGCGTACTACAATCAATGAGGACTTGGAATTTCATTACATTACAATAATTAAACTCTAATATTAGAGATTATTCTGTTTTATGTAGCAGTAAATAAACAATATTCTAAAAATGCTGATCATTTGAATGCTCTGCTCCTAAAATATTTAAATATGATATATATTTTGCAACCACAGAACCTCCCAATCTTTTAAAGCAATAGGAATTTAATACAATCTAAGCTATCACCAAAATGAAAAATCCCTTTAATATATAACTTTTAATCAATTTCTCTAAAAAATACGTCACACCTAAATAGTGATAGTGTCAACAAAAATACATATATTTAGGGGACAGTGTATCTACACACAGTCAAGGTACCTAATCTTTATCCTTGTCCAGGCCTCTAATTGTCTACAGCAGAGAACCCGCCCCGACAAGGGCGACCCCGCTAAGCAGACCTAATTCCTTGCCTAGACAAACCCTTGCACTACATTACCTCAAAACATTGACCACATGGAGAATATACTTAGTAGTTTACATCCAAAGTTAGTCTATGAATTTACATAACAATCCCCAGACGCTGCGTTTCGTCCCTCTCTCATGGACTCTTCAATGGGGTTAAGAAAGACATGTATCAAACCACTAGTCTCTCCAAAACTAGAGTACATACATAG
Organism: Phyllomedusa bahiana; assembly: GCA_025379985.1. NCBI lineage: Eukaryota > Metazoa > Chordata > Amphibia > Anura > Hylidae > Phyllomedusa > Phyllomedusa bahiana. The sequence goes on from JAODAL010005204.1 coordinate 80,678, forward strand.
TACCTATTCAGAGGGTCATATCCAGGTTAGGCTGGTGTGCCTGAGAAACAGCTGGTATGCTCCACGATGGGTACTTCAATGGTGTAGAAGAGCCAATGTCCCACGAAAAAGATAAAGATTAGGTACCTTGACTGTGTGTAGATACACTGTCCCCTAAATATATGTATTTTTGTTGACACTATCACTATTTAGGTGTGACGTATTTTTTAGAGAAATTGATTAAAAGTTATATATTAAAGGGATTTTTCATTTTGGTGATAGCTATGATATATATTTATCGATAATATAGATATTTATCACAAGTGCGATACCAGGTTGTCAATATTTTACATATGTATTCATTTGGTTCCTAGGGAGCATCGGAAAGATGCATTGAGTTGGTAATCAATTAGCTGATCAAAGCTTTCAGGATATTCTGGTGCATTTCATTTACTTGATATTTCAACCAATTGTTACAAAGAAAAGTTCTATCATTACATTGAAAAATACTCAAATGTTGATAAGAAATGAATATTATGGTTTAAGCTTAACTAATCAAAGTACATCGAAAAATAAATGCAAACATTAAAGAAACCTGCATACAATGGTTACTGAGTTTATTTCTTTTTCATCAATTTATACAGCATTTTGAGTGTAATATAACAAACCACCCCACCATTCAGGGGACGGATGAAAGAAAATGTATGTTTCCTTTACTAAGTATACCTTCAAGTACAGCAAGATTAGTCATTTCAATCAAAATGAGCACTTTATCAGATGTAGCTTTAAAGGAGACTGACAAAAAAGAAAGCAAATGTTAAAACACTTCATATGACATATCAGTATTGGTGCATTTCCATGTTGCTGCCACCACATGTGGACAATGCAATGCTACCATGTGATAGCCAATGGCTACTTGATTTTGCCAGTAAATTGTGCAGCCATTGACGGTCCTTCTGACTGTATATGGTAGCAATGTCAAAATGCATTCTGATTACCCAACACATATCTGACAGGATGTGAAAATAGTTAATCCAATTACAAGTGGGCAAACTAGATTTTACAGATAAGAAAACTTGGAGTGTGTCCATGTACTAAGCTGGTGGAGATTAAGCAACACAAATACGATGCTACCTGTGGCAGCAATATTGGCATGAGGAGGTTTGTAAAGGGGGACAAATTATATATATAATATCTTGTATTGCATTGTATGAGAAAGGTATAGAGCGTTATAAGATGGCCTTTCTGGTATAGAAAGAGTTAACAGTTAAGGCTATGTTCACACGGCAATTATTGGGACATATCTCGGCCCGGATTTCGCGCCGTACTGCGCTAAATACGGGGCAAGATACATCCCAGTCATTACGGTAATCCACAGTTCTCATAGAGAACTATGGATTACGTCTCCTCTCCCCGATCACACAATACGATGCGTGGGGAGATAAGTGACATGTCAATTATTCACGGCGTATACGCGCCGTGAATAATGAATGTCTATGGGGCTGGCGGGCTGCCGGCCCCCCCACCACACCCCCACTTCCGAGCACACGGCGTAATTGCGGGCGAAATACGTCCCTGCAATTACACCATGTGAACATAGCCTTAGAGAAAGTGACAGTTGGAACTATTAGGGTGAGCAGCCAATCAGGAGGGCAGAAGGGGGCAGAGCTGAAGCCAGGCAGACAGTTGGAGGATAGAGCCTATCAGCTCTATAGGAGTCAGAAGTTGGAGCTATGCTCAGTGATTATAGTTCTTGTTGAAAGCAACTATCAAAGGGGACACCTGTCTATTAAGGCGCCAATAGACAGGGCAGCCTGAGGCAGAAGAGAACAGCCTGACTCACTGCTATACCTGAGATTGAGCGGGTACTGACACAGAGAAAGTAGAAACCCAGGCACAGTGGACCCTGAGGAGAGTCACACGACCCAGAAATACATGTGGGCAGTTTGGGGGACTGCAGGAAGAGTCAAGGGACCCTATTGAGTGGACAGAGTGTGTCGTGTGTCACCAGGCGCCAGCACCTTGCACAGCTGGACTGGGACAGGGGTCAGCACTAGTGCCAGCACCTTCCACAGCTGGACTGGGACAGGGGTCAGCACTAGTGCCAGCACCTTCCACAGCTGGGCTAGGACGGGGGTCAGCGAGAGTGCCAGCACCTTGCACAGCTGGACTGGGACAGGGGTCAGCACTAGTGCCAGCACCTTGCACAGCTGGGCTGGGACGGGGGTCAGCGCCAGTGCCAGCATCTTGCACAGCTGGACTGGGTCGGAACAAAAAGGGGATTGTGAGAAGTGTCAATGGGTCCAGAGATCAGGGGTCTGAAAAGTGTTGAAGTGATATGTTCCTTACTTATTAACCTGGTAACATCCACAAGAAAAGTGCCGTGAATAAAGCCTGATGATTCACCGGAGTCAGTGTGTTGTCTGCTTTATTTCCCGCTGGTGTATCACACCTCCACTATATGCCTAGTACTGCACCTATCTTCCACAATAAGTACCATCTAGTAACCTGCACATGTTCTTACATGCCAGTTATAATGCACAGCTAACAACTTGCCTGCAGTGCCTGGAATCTGAGAATGCTAACCTAATCCATTTAAAGAATTATAAAATAAATGTAACCTGTAGATGCTGCAGAATATAGCGACCATGGCATCTAGGTGTTTAGACAAAGGAAGTGGGCTCTACCTGGCACTTCTTAATCTTGATGCCAGGGCACAAATGGGTTCCGATGCAGTCCGGGATATAGCAATGGCCCAAGGCCTGCCATGGCTATTTGCCACTTAGGTTTTATAGATTACTTAAATAGTTACATATTTGTAAGGCTGAAAAAAGGCATTCATTCAGTTAAGCCTATGATCCTACTGTGTTGATCCAGAGGAAGGCAAAAATCCCATGAGCTAAATACCACTTGTTCTCATTTTAGGTAAAAAAATTATTCCTAATTCCAAATCTGGCAATTGGATTAAATCCCTGGATCATCGACCCTTCCCCAGAATCTCAGTCACTATAACATGTAGTATTATTGCTGTCTAGAAATGCATCCAGGCCATTTTGAACATATTTAGCAAGTTTACCCCAACTTGCTCTGACTGAGAGTTCCGCAGTCTCACTTCTCCTATAGTAAAGAATCCCCTACTATGTTTATGAGGAGAGGAAAGACAATTTCTACACAGAAGATGCCCTCTTGTTATGGATAAAGTCCTGGTTATAAGTAGATAATGGGAGAGATCTCTATATTGACTTGATATTATACATATTTAAGTCACCCCACATCCATCTTTTCTCTAAACTACATAACCCTAATTTGCTTATCTTTCTGGGTATTGTAGTCCACCCAGTACGTCAATTATTTTTGTAGTCCTTCTTTGAACCTGCTCAAGCTCTACAATGTTTTACTTGTGTACTGGTGCCCAAAACAGTACACAATATTCCATATGTGGTCTGAATAGTGATTTTTATAGCAGTGTAATCATGGTCTTCCTCTGTGTATATTTTGCCCTTTATCATACATCCTATGATCTTATTTGCCTTGGCATCAGCCTTCTTACACTGGCTGCTACATTTAAAGGGGTGTTCTGACGCTACACAATGCTCATTAGTCCATCAGGACATGATAAAAAAAATCTAGAATAAAAGAAGAATACTCACATCCTAGATCCTCTTGTTCTGTCTCTGCAGTAGTGATCCTGGCAGTAGATTTGCCTATTTATTCTTCACGTGACCGGCGCAACCATTCACAGGCCGCAGCATTCACATGCAGAGTGATTAGCTTTAAGCATATAGGCATAGGTAAAAAAGGTTGTTACCAAATACATTGTTTGATTGAATATATACTGATTTTACTTTGTTTCAAAGCCAGAACAGTTAATATTTAATAATAATTTTTATAGAACACCAACATATTTCGCAACACTTTACAATGTAGAGGGTAGAATTACAGACAAAAAGAAAACATTGCTAAAAAGCATTGGTAAAAAGTTATGAACAGATGAGACACATTGGTCCAGTGGTATGATAGTTTCTGCGCCAGCATTCTGGCATAGGTTATGACAGAAGGAATGATGTGTGCCATATCCAACATTTTCCTAAAGCATATGCTGCAAAAAGAATAAGTCTATCCGAAAAGACCGACAGTTTTGTCTGCGTCACTCTTCAGGGGGCATGTGTATGTCAATTTGTACTATATGACACATTTATGTAGCTCTCATACCAAAAAGTGTTGCAGATCATGCATAGTTATTCATGCCATTTTTAAAGTGGCAAGGCTAAGACAAAATTAGTTACAGCAAAGGACAGTTTTTTAATCGCACGGATGTGTCTTGAGACGTGACACATTTATAAAATGCTATGAGACACTTTCAAACATAAGCATAAACCTAACTTTAGCGCAGCACTACCTAAGACACTTTCCACAACAACACTTTTTATACATCAGGGCCATTGTGTGAGGGCCCTGCTTGCAAGAGCTTATAATCTATGTGGGTATAGGTGTGAGACGAAAGGTGAGAAATGCTTGGTTTACACAATGTTCCAGACATGGTTCATAAATATGGGGTATTATATTTAAAAATTGGATGAACCTGCCATCCAGACAGTACATCTCTATACAGATATGTGTCTGTGAGTGCCCAAGTATAGGTAGTGACAGAAATGTCTGATAGAAAGTGGGAGGTTAGCAATTAGGGATTTTGGTAGGCCTTACTAAGAAGATGTATTCTTGGGGTGCAATTAAAACTTTGAGGGTTATGAGTTTGCCTCATTGTATAGGGTAGCATGTTACAGACAACTGGTGCAGTATGTGCAAAGTCTTGGAGACAGGCATGGGAGGTTTGGATGATTGAGGCATTTAAACTAAAATCAGCATCAGAGCAGAGACTAGGTAGGGTGGTAGACAGAGACAAGGGAGAAAATGTAAAGGGGTGCAGCACTGTGGAGAGCTTTGTGGGGAAGAGTGATTAGTCTATTTTATATTCTGTACTGAATGGGCAAATTGGCACAGTGCAGTGACCGACACAGGGTAGAAGCATCAGTATGGAAGCTAGAAAGAAAGATGAGCCTGGCTGCTGCATTCAGGACAGATTGGAGAGGGAAGAGTTTACAGAGAGGGAGACCGATAAGCAGGGAGTAGTGTTGAGCTGAACCGTTCGGAAAAAAGCTAGTTTGGCACGAGCTTTAAGTATTTTCCGAAGCCGGGCCGAATTTTTGCTGCGAGTTCAATAAAAAGTTTGGGCTCGGGACAGGTGTTTGGCTCCTTTTTCAGCTGCTTCCTTCAGTTTTGGCACCCAGCCAATCAGTGCAGAGAACAGAGGGGTGTCAGAAAACGTCACCATTCAGGGTGTAGGGATCTCATTGGCTGCTAAAATCACATGACCATCTTATGTGTATGTCACTGTATTTCCTCCCAGCTAGCACCCTCGCTCCCCTCCAATCCATCCTTAACTCTGCTGCCCGTCTTGTCCACCTCTCTCCTCGCTACTCCTCTGCCTCTCCCCTCTGCCGATCCCTTCACTGGCTTCCCATTGCCCAGCGAATTCATGTCAAGCTACTAACCAAGACATTACAAGGCTCTCCATGACCTCTCTCCTCCATACATCTCTGCCCAAATTTCCAGGTATCTCCCCTCACGCAATCTCCGCTCCTCACAGGACCTTCTCCTCTGCTCCCCCCTGATCAGCTCCTCCCACAACCGTCTCAAGACTTCTCTCGTGCTTCCCCCACACTCTGGAACTCACTGCCCCACACACATCAGACTCTCCCCCACTCTCACCAACTTCAAAAGTAACCTGAAAACCCATTTCTTCAGGCTTGCCTACAACCTTCACTAAACTTGTCACAACTTCCCCCTCATACATGTCTGCCCCCACCTCCTGTCTCTTTCCCCCTCCTTGTAGATTGTAAGCCCTCGCGGGTAGGGTCCTCTCTCCCTCTGTCGTGCCAATTGTCATTGTTCATTTATCTTTGTACTCGTTTGACTTATGTATTGTATGTAACCCCTCGATTGTACAGCGCCCTGGAATCAATGGCGCTTTAAAAATAAATAATAATAATAATAATAATAATAATTTCCTGTTGAACGCCATTTCCACCTTAGTCTCTATAGTGAACACACTGCTGCCTCTGTTCTGTTTGCTGGTTTGCCAGCAGGCAGAAATACCATTTAATAGTGATTTCACGCAGGAAATGCTGCTAGTTATATTACTCAAGGGAGGGGGGACAGCTAGCTTATAGAATCAGACACATCACTAGTTAGGGAGTTAGGAAGTTTTGTATAGATATTCCATAGACCACTTGATTTGTTGTGAGGGTTCTTCCATACGACCCCATTTGACCGATATTGCTTAGAAAAAATTCTGCTTATAAAGCTTCTCATTGTCGACTTGGCAACATGCTGGAATTCCACCCTTCCACACTGCATAATGGCAGCAACATAATGCCATTATGCAGTATGAAGTGTCGCATGGCCTCATGAGCAGTGGTGCAGACCTCGGGGGTGTTGAGCCATAGAGAATGGAGACAGGTGAAGGATCAACAGTTTTGAAGACGCAACCAAAATGGTCAGTCAGGACAATGGCATTGTCAACATGACCACTGTGGTCATATTTTTACTGGAACAAGCGTTAGACTCTCTGCGGCAGCAGGTCCCAGCAGTGATGGAGGAGGATGAGACAGACACAGAGCCTTACTCGCCGTTGGATGTACAAGGCCTGACTTTTTCCCAATTGTATTGGTCTTCTTTAGGTGGTGGTTCGAGGTCTAGGGCGGTTGCAGGATGGCAGTTTAGCTCACAGAGTAGAGGGAATGACGCTAGCCAGGCCTCTGGTGACAGTCAGGATGAGGAAGTGGAGGAGGATGATGAGGCAGGGGTGGACACCGATTACACTTCGGTGGTAAGAGGTTGGCACAGATTTCAGGAGGAGGAAGATCTGGCAATTCCCCCTCGACCCCAAGGCTAGGGAGATCCTGGCAGCATCTCACACATGCTACATTACCTGCAACATGACCCACGCATCAAGGCAATCAAAATGAATAGCGATTACTGAGTGGCCACCCTCCTTGATCCACGTTACAAATCAAAAGTGAGCACTTTCCTTCCACCCACACAAATTGACAGTAGAATGCAGGAATTTGAGACAGTGCTCATTTACCAACTGGAGACATCTGTTGCGTCTTCTTCACATTCTAATGTCACGGTGGAACAATGTCAGCAACATGACCGCAGCAGAATGACAAGTAGCCGCAGCAGGCAGTGTGGCAGAAGTGCACTGGTTAACATTTTTAACTTGGTTTTTACCAACTCACCAACACCTGCAAGGCAGAGCAGCATTCGGATACACCGAGACCGCCTTCAGAGCATGGTCCATGACTACTTGCGGCTCAACACCGATGTTTTTGGACTTGATCTGGACCCATTCAAATTGGGGGGGTTCCAAAATGGATGAATGGTTTGAGCTTGCTCGACGCGCCATACAAATTTTAGCCTGCTCGGCAGCCAGCGTTATCTCAGAATGCTCCTTCAGCAGAGCTGGTGGGGTGATAACTGACAAACGTAACTGTCTTTCCCTCGAGAATGTGGATTGTTTGACATTTATCAAAATGAATTAAGCGTGGATCCCTGACAATTTTGTTGCCCTGGCTGCCGATGTCACCGACTAGTAAACTGTAGCACGTCTTCTTGACAATGTGAAATACACATTCCATCAGTCATCTATTAACATCAGTCATCAATCAGTCTGCAGTAATCATCTATTAACCGTTTCAGGCCCCATACAGCCAAATCAAATGGGGCCCCCACCCATTACTACTTCCTATTTTTTTAACATATTTGTGGGCTCCTTTTTGATTAGGGCCCATCACAGGAGTACTTCCAATACTTCCAGGTTGGCACCCCTGGCCAATGCAGCCGCTATGTGGCCCTGCATCCAGAGGTGTCCCAAAGGCCCCTTTGACACATAAGAAGCCACCGGTATTGGACATGGCACTTAGTAACTGGCAAGAGTACCAATAGAGCAGTACTCCTGTTAGGGGCCCTAATCAAAAAGGGGCTCAGTGATATGTTCAAAATAGGAACTAGTAATGGGTGGGGGGCCCATTTGATTTAGCTGCATGGTGTCTTGAAACAGTTTATAGATGACTGACAGCAGCCCTGGCTACCACTGCACCACCTATAACTACGGCCCTGCCAGCTGAACCTCCATGTTCCCCATTGAGATGTTCTTGCTGCCACCAAATATATGACATGTTCTTGGGCCTTGGTGAAAAAAGTGATAGGGGGCTCCTGCCAGTTACCATGTGTCATTTCCAAAACCGGCGTCTTACGTGTCAAAGGGACCCCATAGCACCTGATATCACTGTACCTGCTATAGCTACGCTGTCCTCATCTTTTCAGTTATCCATTGAAAGGAATTAATTATTTTAGCCTGTGAATTTTTCCTGTGACTCTTAGAGCCAAATTGTTCCACGTATCCATTTTACTCTTATGGAAGTTAATTGCGGCTTCTCCTCACCTGTGTTAGTATAAAAATTAACCTGAACATCATCTCCTATTGACTTTAATGGGGTTTGGTGTTCAGCCCGAATTTCTAAAAATTTGGGGTTTAGCCCGAACGCAAAATTTTTAGTCAAACATGGAAGGGAAAGGCATTGATCGCACATCCCCACACTTTACGTTGATCTACTACTTCTCAGCAAAATTTTACAAAAATGAACAGGAGATTCTTAGTATACTTTTTGATCAAACGGTATAAGCCCACTTGCCACTTCACAGCAACCTCTTTAAAGTGGGTCCCTACACTGAATGGGGGCAGCACTGCATGGCGGCCACTGTTGCAGGAAAAGCTACACAGATGAGGGGCACAGCCCAATTCCCAGCTCCACTACTGTCAGACCTAGCACCCTGGCTCTGAGCTGCACCCTCACACAAGCACAGCATCACAGCAGCAATGGCCACCATACAGCACCACCACCAAAAAAGGAAAGGTTGACACAGCTGGGCTTCCTGCAGGCAGACTGAAAAAAAAAGGGTGTTAACCCTTAAACAGACGACTGCTAATTAAAAAAACCTGGGCCAACTGGGGAGGAGTGCTGAACCATGTGTGCAAAGAACTAGACGTATGTATTCAAACATAGAAGGGAGAGACATGGACTGCACATCCCCACGCTATACATTGATCTAATACCCCCTGACTCTGGTGCAGTCCAGAGCCAGGGGGCTAGGTCTGGCAGCAGTGGGGTTGTTGGGCCACTGGGCTGTGCCCCTCATCTGTGTGGCTTTTGCTGTGGTGGTGGCCGCCATGCAGTGCTGCCCCATTTAGTGTAGGGACCCACTTTATAGAGGTCGCCGTGAAGTGGCAAGTGAGCCTATAGGTTTTGATCAAAAAGTATACTAAGAACCTCCTGTTCATTTTTGTGAAGTTTTACTGTGAAGCATTAGATAAACGTATAGTGTGAGGATGTGCAGTCCATGCCTCTCCCTTCCAGATTTGAATTTTTTAGTGCTTGTTCATCTCTAGCAGGGGGTTACAGTAGTCAAGACCAGAAAGTGTAAGGGCAGCAATTAGAGTTGGAGTTGTTTCCACAATAAGAAAAGGACAGATTCTGGAGATTTTTTTAAGGTGCAGGTGACAGGAGCGGGCAAAGGATTGAATATAGGTAGCGAAGGACAGATCAGAATCTTGTATAACCCCAGGACAGTGGGCCTGATATCTTGGAGTTTTGTTGGTACCACACACTGAAGCAAAAATAGCAGGGTGAGCTCGGTTAGTAGATGGTGGAATGACCAGAAGTTCAGTTTTGGTGGTAGCAGTGCAGGGGTGATGTCATGGAAAGAAGTTTATAAGTATCATCAACAAAGACATTTTACTTAAAGCCAAATCTGCTGATTGTTTGATCAATGGGGGTTGGGTAGAGTGAAAAAAGGAAAAGACCTAGAGAAGTACTTATAAATGACTTTTTAAGACAATAACCTATATCACTTATAGATCCCAAAGTTCCTTACATAATGTAGTATTAATATCTTTGTGGTGATAGTAGTAAAATGAAAAATAGTTGTGATTCCATATCACACAGACGGATAACAATGCTTGATAATTCCTGCATGTGTATACATATAACTAAACTATTTCCACTTTGTATCCAATTTGTATGTTAAAAAAAAACCTGTCTGAGCAAGGTTCATTGATATGTAATGTTAAATATTATAATAAGATATTAATACATAAAAGGATATAATATTACCAAACACTATACCCCTGAATACAATATCACCTCACATTGTTTCCTCTGAATATAATACGGCCATACACTGTGCCCCTGAATAAATTACTATTTTTATTTTTTACACACTCTGCACTCTAAAAAAAAGCAGTACCACACCTGGAACACCTAGTGTGAAAATAATACTACTACCCATAGTGCCCTCTCAAAACAGTACTACAAACTGAATGTACTGTAATAGTGTGAAACACTGTGCCCCTAAAAATAGTTTTCATACACAGTGCGTCTGAATTTAATAGTGCAACTGATAGTCTTGAAAATCTCAATGCGATCAAAAGTGTCCCTTAATATTATTGCTATTTATAGCGAGCCTTAAAATATTAGTACCACACACATATAAATGCCATACAGTGTAACAGATTGTCTTGTAACTCTCACTGACGATCCCAAATAGTTCTTCCTAAATACTGTTTCTGTTTCCACCACAGTATATACTCATCTGTCCCCGTTCCTGCACCATCTTCTAACACCACATGCCAGGTCCAGCCTTTTCATTTGATTTTTTGAGAATTTGATTTAGTAATTCAGAAAACTGTACAAGTATTCCATTTTTGTCTATGTTAATAATTTGTAAACCTGTTTTAGGGATTAGTTCCAGTATCCATGGTGGTACATATTGTCAAGTAATGTATTGTTTTAAAATGTTTACGTATTTAAAATCTTCTTAACGCTTCATTCTGTTAAACGGTTTATTATATTTATTTGTCACGCACAATGTTCTTATATAGATAATAGTTCAACTCTAAATTTGTAAATTCAGTAGAAGCTTACTAAAAAGAGCAATAACAATGCAACAAAATTACTGCAATGACGGTAAAATTAAAGGGCACCTTCACTTTATATGAAAGCCTCTACATGACTGATGTTTATAGGCAGGTTCCAGTTTAGTACTGCAGAATAATTATTATACTAAATACAAAATTCCAACCCTAAATCACTTAGTTTCTTCTTGTATACTGAGATATGGCTGCAGGTAATCACATACTCTATATGCGATCTGCATGTGCCCTTGCATATACTGTGCGTACTGCAGTAATGGAGTTCATGATAGTGTGATGATGAGAACTTATTTACTTAAGGTTTCTGTACTAAAATGTCTTAGTTGTCATTATGCATGGACAAAAAGAGATTATGATTTAAGCTTCCTATAAGAGGAGCTCTGAGATTACATTTTAGGGGTGCGGTATGTGGGTACTGTATGAGATTTTACATAGACCACATTTTCTTATCTGTCTTGAATCATGGCTTTTTTTTTTTACACTCAACAAAGTCAAGCTGACAAGGTCTAAATTTCCATGCTCACAGTAGAAAGGAGAAGTCGGAACTCAGATTAGTGTTGGGCCAAAGGTCCAGATGTGCAGCATCGAGGATGGTCAGCGATCCAAGTGGCAACACAATGAAAGGAGGCATGGTACAAACTCAGTAGGACCAACAGAAGTTCAGGCTGGACAACAGACACATCCAACGGTCTTTTTAACATTTACTATGTAGACATAGCCTAAGTCTCTCTCTGAAAGCTTGGATTTTCCTGATATCTTAATGCATCATACTTTACTCATTCTGGTTATATTTCCTGCTCCCATGGGAAGCAGGGAAAGAAACACAACCTTACCACAAAAAGACAATCCAAGCTTTAGTACCTAGAAAAATAACATGCTTTATGTATAATAAGAAAATTAGTTCATATTGGATGTAGGTCTGGTTTTTGACCCTGAAGAACAATTCTTTAATATTATTGTTATACAAAGTTATCCACAATCCCTACCATAGGTATACACATAGAATATATTTGGAGTATATAACCTGTAAAATATATGGATAATTTTTGAACACCAGAATTTAGTTAATTTTCTTTATAGCATCACTTGTATCTCTTAGTCCAACACAACAAGTGGTGGATCACAGCATATTTGGGATCTTTCTGAGAGTCCTCATAATAGAGTTTGATTTTCCAGATAGGATATGCAAGAAAACTATATGTTTTACTTCTCATGAGTTCTCTCTTTTAACCTGATTTTCCTTATTCCTCTTTAATGGTGTCTCCTCTTTTTCTCTTCTGCAACTAACGCCCCGTGTCTCCCGACAAAATGACAGTTGGAACCGCCCTTGCCACGCTTCTCTACTCCTGATTCGCTGGCTTACAAATCAAGAGGAGGAGCAGTAAGTAAGACCCAACAAGGGTCAAAGCTCCCATCAAGTTTGGTTGTGCTGTAGTCCAATAAGTACAATATACAGATAAGACAAACAGGTACATAGAGACCTCACAACAGAGGAGGGGAACACAGACAAGAGAGGGGCATTAATCTGTGCTCTAGTAATAGTCCCCCATTCTTGTACAGTTGGCTTTTCCCCCTCAGCAACTTTTTGCAATATCTATGGGCTGAGCATCCACTGGTCCTCCGCTGGGAAGCTTGGTAGACAGGTTCACTTGGAGCCTTCATACATGGTGTTTCCATTGTTCTGACAACATTCTTGGGCCCCTCTTTCTGTAGAACAGATACTGGTGGTTGTTCTTCATTCTCTCTGAAATAAGCACAGTAGTTATGAGACGGACCTAGAGATTTCTGGCTTTGTGCCATGAGTTCACTTTTGGGACCACATTTGATCATGGGGTTTGGGTCTGCAGGATGAATCATACGCTGACCTCTGGTGAATTGGTATTGTCTGATTCCTATTTACTTGACAAAGGGGTTCAGGTCTGGTTACCACCTGTCTGTGCTGGTCAGCTCCTACAAGACCTTGAACGCTCAAACTCTCTGTTATGTTGATGTCCTCTGGTTGAGGAAAGTGCCACCTAGATAGTCTCCTTTGATGAGTTAAGCTATTTTCCCTAATTGGACTCCCTCCAGGTTCTGTCACATTGGCAGCTTCTTCACCTCTTTCTCCTGCTACAACATCAAAATCCACAATATCTCCACCACAGAGGCTATGGGAACACTTACATGAGTGGTTTTGCTTTATAGCAGTCCAGTGGACAATCACATCGCTGTGGAGTCATTCCGGTAGATAAATCCATATCCTTTCCTAACACTGAACCACTTTAACGTCTCTAGTTTCTTCCTCGCTTGCCGAAGCTTCTGTGTCATTTGCCGATCTGCTAATACCATTGAGCAGCATCCATAATTTCTTTGTAAGGCTGCTGAGGGGTCTCTGATAGAGTTGTCTGTCGCTTGGTCAATCTCTTCTTGTTTAATAGGAGCCTCCCATTTTCTGTGGCCACTTGACACATGGCAATTCCTGGCGAAATGTCCTGGCTTCGGAGACCTTCTTGTGTTAGTCCTGGAATCGAGAGCATGGCCTCTGCTATTTGCCCTGACCCCTCTTTGTTGATCAATTTACATGGCAAGTTCTCACAACAAGTCCATAACATCTTTTACAAACCCCAGGAATGTCCTCATGGGGACAGTGGGTTCACTCAGTTGTGGTAGTGTGGTCTCACTGTTGGTTAACAGTCTTTTTTCTGGGTTCATCCTGCCTGAATATGCCAAATGTAAATTATATGGATAATTTTTGAACACCAGAATTTATTTAATTTTCTTTATAACATCACGCGTATCTCTTAGTCCAACACAACAACTATAATTAACTGTTGGATCACAGCATATATCAGATCTTTCTGAAAGTCCTTGTAATAGTGTTTGATTTTCCAGATAGGATATGCAAGAAAACTATATCTTTCACTTCCTTTGAGTTTTCTCTTTGCTCCTGAGTTTCCTTAATCCTCTTTAATGGCGTCTGCTCTTTTTCTCTCTCAAATTGACTCCTCATGACAATAAATACACACACACTTTGATTTAAAGAAGTACAGTAACAGTGCTATTTAAAGGGAAACTCTACCCCCTTGCAGGCAACCATTGCAGATGATGCAGGTTCAGCTTTTGTACCTGTGAAATCCATGCCTATTTGCTGCATGAATCCCCCACAGGAAGGTGATAATAAACATTACTACATATATTCCTAAGAATCCAGCTAGCAGCCATGATCATGATATAGGAATCAGCTCCTCACACAACCGTCTCCAAGACTTCTCCCATGCTTCACTCACACTCTGGAACTCACTGCCCCAACACATCAGGCTCTCCTCCACTTTCAACAGCTTCAAAAGCAGCCTGAAAACCCATTTCTTCTGGCTTGCCTATAACCTACACTAACCTTGTTGTCACTTCTTCCTCCACAAACATGTCTGCCCCTCACCTCCTGTCTCTTTCCCCTTCCTTGTTGATTGTAAGCCCTCGCGGGTAGGGTCCTCTGTCGTGCCAATTGTCATTAATCACTTATCATTGTAATCGTATGACTTATGTTATGTATGTAGCCCCCTCGAATGTACAGCGCCCTGGAATCAATGGCGCTTTAAAATAAATAATAATAATAATAGGAATGCACATAATGACCGGGTGTCTTCAATAATAGTAATAGGCTACCTCATGGCCATGCTAATTCCACATATCTAAACTACAAGTGAACTTTGGTATATTGCCATATAACAATACTTAGAAGCGATCTACTGTAAGTTATGTATGGCAATAATTCCCTCAGTCAGTGTCAGTATGTAGACATAGAGATAGATTTAGCCCTGTAGTGGTCCCACTGTTAAGTAAATGTATACTGTGCAATGCATGTTTATTAGCTGTATACCTGTGCATTGAATAACATTGTCTTTGTATGTTATTCCACCTCACAAAAAAATGTGTGCCAGTCTTATGTATGATATCACCTATGCATTTGCTCTTCTGCTTTGGCAAAGTTTATGTGCAGTTTTACCTCTGTATTCCAATCCACGCAGGTGTTGCCCTATAACCAATATTAGATATTCTGTACTAGTTTTTCCATCAAATGTGATGGCATCTGCTTTGCTGATTCTATCCTTTCATTTATTGCTCTTGTCATTGTCCTTTCCACCTAGTCCTATATAAAGAACAACAAAGCTGTCATTTTGTCATTACAATGCTCCATGTACTATTTGATTCATACTACCTTGTAGATAAGTCCTCCCCTCACAGTAGCAGGAAACTAAGGCTAAGTTCACACGGCTAATTGCAGGGCGTACAGTACACCCCGCAATTACGCGGGGTGTTCGGGAGCTCACGCCGATTGGCGCGTACTCCCGCCGGCCCCATACACTGTCATTACTAAATACATAAATGACATGTCACTTATCTCCCCCCACGGCGTATTGTACGCCCGGGGAGAGGAGACGTTATCCATAGTTCTCTATGAGAACTGTGGATTACCATAATGACTGGAGAGCATTTTGCTCATATTTGAGTGCAGTACGCCGCAAAATACACGGCGAAATGTGCTCCAATTTGAGCCATGTGAACATAGCCTAAGATTAGTCTGCCTGACCATTCAGGAGTTCTATCTCTTTCTTAACAGTGATAGAGAATGAGAATATTTTAAATTTAATTTTTAACTGGACAGAACTAGCAAAATGTTAAAAAAAACTTAGTTTTCTAAGAATATTGAGTTTCAAAAAATAGCCCTTTTTATTGTAAATGTATCTTTAACCCCTTTATATTGCATAGTGAGATCATCTTCCTATTATAGCATGGTGATGTTGATAGCATGGCAGTAACAGCCAATAACCCACTGTAACAGCAAAGTTCAGAGATCACTCCAACCCTGACTGTTTAACTTTTCGATTCCACATTTAATAGTGACTAAATCATCTTAGAAGTTTAACAAAGATAGAGTTCATCACTTCTGTCACACCATTGATGCCACTTAATATGACCATCGGATACAGATGGGTCTTTCTGTTAGAAAAATAAAATGGCCAAAATTTATTTTTCTCATCATCTGCAAACAAAATTAAAAGTTATTTTAAAAAATGCATATTCGGTGTTGCTGCTGCCATTACAAACCATATAATACAGTTAAATGTTAGTTAAATCACATAACGAATAGTGTAAAAATAAAAACCAAAAAGCAATGGGAATTGCTGGTTTTCTAATTAACTACCCTTAAATTAAAAATAAATAGACCCTAATAAAGCTATGTCTTCAGAAATGCAATAAAAAGCTATGATTCAAAATACAGTGATGCAGGATTTTTTTTTTTTTTGATGAGAAATGGTTTTATTCAATTTATTTTAGGCAAGAGTAGTAGCATTTAAAATAAAATATGTTTCCGGTTTTGCCATTAAGGTCATGACAAGTAAAATATTGTAAAACAATTTTTCCTACTGTATAATGAACACCAGAAAATATTTTTAAAACCTTCTCACACTCCAACCCTCATCAAAGAATGCTGAATTCTGAAAACCAACATACTCTGTGTCCTAAAGGGTAAAGTTGAGGATGACCTACATTCATTTGGAGTGGGGGAGGCCTCTGAAAAGTTACAGACACGTTTTAGTTTACTTTTGTACACAAAGGAATGGAAGGTTAATGGTTACTGTCACTTCAAGGATGTGAGAATCAAAGTGTAATGGTTACAGTCACTTTACAAGGTGTTAAATGCTTCAAGGCATCTCTCACACAAGGTGAATACTCTTGAAAATTCAGCAGCTGTTCTGCTTATCTGTTCAACAGTATCTTGATGGGACTGTCTACACCAAATGCTTTAGAAGGCCAGGGGTCTATGGGAGACTTCCCCCAACCACAACATTCCCCACTCTACACCTTATCCATTGATTTGTTTTTCGATGCTCCATTGCCTCTGGTAGTCACTGTTACTACTAGGCCGAACTTCCAAAATCAGCGCTCACAGCAACACACATAAAACATGTACATTGTCAACACTTATTTTTGCCTAAACAGCAGTCCCTGACAACAATGCTCGAGGTCACAGTCCATACAGGATTACTGCCTCTAGTACTTCAATTACCTTGGAGTAATAGCCCACAAAATAATTTAAACAAGAATTCTCTATTCATTCCCTTCTACTCTTGATTTTTAATACTAACTGTATCATTTTCTAATTGCAGGAGAAAACTACCCTACATACAGTGTTTATGGTTTAGTCTCTACTGGTGCAGTCTTCTACAGAAGCCTCCCTTTTTTCCCTAATTCTCACCACATACACTTGTATTGGAAACTATTGTGGGCCACTGAACGGTCCTAAATGCAAGCTGAAAGTGTAAAGGGACTACTGGAGTGATCTGTCTATAACATCCAGTCACTGGCTAACATAAACATTAATCTCTCTCAGGCTTTCAAGTCCTCTGGCTATGCACAAGGATCAACAGGTCTTGCTATCAACAACAGGGGCATAACGACCAGTGGGGCAGCTTAAGGTCCAGGCCTCAGGTCAGCTGCTAGTTCTTCTACTCCCCTGCTAGTCTCGTTCCTGCGCCGCCGGCAATGAACATAACAGTACACTGTCGGCAGGCGCGGAGCTGCAGGGCCCGATGCATGCTGCCTCTGAACGCCCGGTCAAAGGCAGGACTGATCGGTGTTAGTAGAGCGGAGCCTACTGCTAGACCTTCAGCCTAGCAGGCGCCGGCCCACAGTGTTGACATGGGCAGCGCAATGACATCATATCATCGCGCCACCCACGCAGAACACAGTGACTGGACGGGAGCTAGTCACATTGAGGACCTGGGGAGTAAGTGATTTATTTTTTTTAACATTAATTTAGCCTGTCTAAACCATGCCTGACTATATATGGCTCCTATATCTATCTATACCGTGCCTGCCTGACTATATACGGCCCCTATAGCCTACCCTAAACCCTGCCTACCTACATATATGGCCCCTAGAACTGCCTAGACCCTGCCTTCCTGACTATATATGGCCCCTATAGCTACCTAGACCCTGCCGGTCTGACTTTATATGGCCCCTATAGCCTACCCTAAACCCTACCTGCCTTCATATATGGCCCCTATAGCTACCTAAACCCTCTCTGCCTACCTATATGAGGCCCTATAGCTACCTAAACTCTTCCTGCCTGCGTGCCTATATGGGGCCCTATACTTTACCTAAACCATGCCTTCCTACCTTTTTGGGCATTAATCTAGCATATCTAAGGCCTGCCTGACTATATATAGCCCCTATAGCCTACCCTAAACCCTGCCTACCTACATATATGACTCCTAGAACTGCCTAGACCCTACCTGCCTGACTATATATGGCCCCTAGTGCTACCTAGATCCTGCCTTCCTGACTATATATGGCCCCTATAGCTACCTAGACCCTGCCGGTCTGACTTTATATGGCCCCTATAGCCTACCCTAAACCCTGCCTACATATATAGCCCCTATAGCTACCTAAACCCTCTCTGCCTACCTATATGCGGCCCTAAAGCTACCTAAACTTTTCCTGCCTGCGTGCCTATATGGGGCCCCTTACTTTACCTAAACCATGCCTTCCTACCTTTTTGGGCCCCTATAGCTACCTAAACCCTACCTGCTTATATGAAGCCCTATAGCTACCTAAACCCTGCATACCTGCCTATATGGGGACCTATACTCTAGCTAAACCCTGCCTGTCTGCATGGGGATCCTATAGCCTACCTAAAACCAGCGTGCCTATATAGGCCCCTATACCCTACCTAAACACTGCCTGCCTACCAATCTGGGACCCTTATAAACCTACCTAAAAATCTGTTGCCTTTAAATGGGCCCTGTAAAAGCTAGCTAAAGCCTGTTTTTTGGGGGTCCCTATAGCCAATTTTTCCCCACCTAACCCAAGTGGGGGCCCCCCTTTTAGGCCCCCTTTTTACCTAGCTACATGGGGGCCCCCCTAAAGCCTAAATGTGGCCCCACCTACTTTCCTAATTTTAAATCCCCGGGGGCCCAAATACAACCTAAACCCACGTAGCAAACCCACCTAATTGAAACCCGGCCCAACTATGCCCCACCTAGGACCAATCAACTACCCGCAAACCCGTCTACCGGGGGAATGCCCAACTATGCCCTACCTATTCAATTGCCTACTGCATACTGCCTACTTACCTACCTGGAGCCTATCAACCTACCTACCTACCTAGGGCCTACCAACCTATCTAATGGGGTCTACCTACTTGGTAATATTATTCCCAGGGGTACAGGCCATAGCTGAACACAATCTCCAGGGGGGAATCTCTGTTCCTCCTCTAGGAGCCTGGGCCTCTAAATCTATGGCTGTACCCAGTCTCCCACCCTTGTGAAGCTAGGTTTGTACAGAGCTGGGGGGAGGGAGTGAGGTGCTGGACAGTGAGGGGCTTCTATATATTTCGTGTCGAATCTGCGGGAACGAGGTGGTGCTGTGGTGCCGTCATCTTGAGTAGGTCTGGAACAAATGCAGAAACGACGAGCTCGACAGAGAAACGTCTCCTTCACCTGTGAGTACAGATGTAACTGCACTGTAATCACTTATTAACATATGCGGTCTGTGTACTTGGTATCTACAAACATATATAGGTCCCTGTTATGGTGGTAATATGCAGTCTGTAGAACACCTCTGTACACTGATACCTACCACTATGTGGTCACTAGATGGCTGTTATATTGGCCTTTTTACACTGATCTTTATTCTGTAATAGTGTAGGTATATTATTCAGTCACTATTTGGTGGTAATTTGTGGTTATGTTCTGTCAGTATAATCAGGTCCTTGTGTAGTAGCGCTATTGGTAATGTTGGTCTTGGTATAGTGGGATTTTTATGGTAGCAGTATGATGGTGATATGTACTGTATATTATCTAGTAACTGCATGTCCCAGTAAATGTCCATGGTCGGGGTGGCGGGAGAGCGGCCCATCCAAAAGTTTATTATGGGGCCCAGGATTGTCTAGTTACGCCCCTGGTCAACATACAATGAGTCTTATAGCTGCTGAATGTGTGGAATCATCAATCTGCACAACTTTTTATTCCCTAAGCCTGCCAACATTCCTGTTTCTAAGGCATAGGCCTACTCTTATCACTTTTCCACATACATTGTTTTAAAACAAATTTAAATTTATTGCAGATGTCACAGGCATGAATAAAACATCTGAATAAAAAATTACAAGTACAAATGGTGCAAGGCATAAAATGAAAACATACACTAGAAATATACAGTGCTTGATAGAGTTACATTATCAAAACCATACATAATGTGATCACAATTGTATTAGACAATAAACCCAAAGTACAAGAATGTAATAAAACACTTTAAAAGTAAACAGTCAACTTGTGTCTGTGTTTTGTGTGCAAGATGTATTAGGAACAATCAAGAGAATATGGAGGTTCCTGCCAAGGAGCATAACATCTGCTAGGCGGGCTTCAGTTTACCCACACCCCCCACTCTGTAAGTAAACAAGGCGGAGGTGTCGGCCTCTTCTGTCAGATACCTGCTCTTTTGTCCCCATTAACCACTACCTTCCTCACCCTCCCCTCTCTTCGAAGTGCACTCATCCTCATCTAATCCCCCTCCAACCTCCAAGTGGCTGTTGTTTATCGTCCCAGGCCCTGCCACCGCCTTCCTTGACCACTCGCTTCCTGGCTACTTCACTTTTTTCAATTGACATCCTCACTATTATCATGGAAGATTTTCAACATCACAATCGACACCCCCCGCTCCGCTACTAACAAGACTCTGTCACTCTCCTCTTTTCCTTTGGGTCTCACCCAGTGGACCTTCTGGAGCCAATCATAAAAGATGGACAACACCTGGACCTCATCTTCCACCCGCCTCTCCTCTATTTAACACCTCAATCTCTCTTTACCCATCTCTGACCACAATTTCTCACCTTCTCACCATTTCCACCCCACCTGCCCTCTGCCCCAAATCTTATTACTCCCCGTAGAAACATGCAACACCTTAACCCTCTCACTCTCTCTGGAATCTCTTTCTCCTCTTCTACCATCTCCTCATTTGCTGACCAGACGCAGCCACCACTTTCTACAACAAACCAATCACCTCCACTTCTTGATGCCTGTCGCCCCTACTCAACCAACAGAACCCGCAAAATCAACAGAATAACCCGTGCACAAAGACTCCACCAAACAATGAGGCTGACTTCTGAGTTGCTGAACGCCACTGGAAGAAAACCCGCTCCACTGCTGACTTCACCTTTATACAAACAATCACTGATTACATTTAATCTGCACTCGCATCAGCCAACAGGATTACTTCACCACCATCATATCCTCCCTGTCTCACAACCCAGACAACTGTTCAAAACCTTCAATGCTCTCCTCCGTCACCAGGACACCCTCCCTCCCCCATCTCTCTCTCTGCGTCCCTCCTATCTGTCTCTATCCCTGCAGTGTCCCCACATCCCACCTCTACTCCTGCTCATCACTATTCCCCCTAACTTCTTTTCTATGTCACTCATGACAGTCTCCAATCTACTGTCCAAATACAACCTCACTACTGCAATCTTGACCCAATGGCCATTCACCTTTCCTCCCCCTGACCATAGTGCTGTCTCATCATCCCAGCCCTCGCCCATCTCTTCAACCTATCATTAAACTCTGCCATCTTTCCTTCCTCCTTTAAAAACATGTGGCCAATCAAACCCATCTTAAGAAACCCTTCTTGACCTCTGGTCTTCCAACTATCGCCCATCTAACTGGTTCCATTCGCCTCTAAGCTCCTTGTGCAGCAGTCTATCTTCAAACTGTCCTCTCATCTATCCACCAACTCTCTCCTTGCCCACTGCAAATCTGGCTTCCGACCCCACCACTCTACAGAGCACGCCCTAACCAAAGTCACCAAACGAGACCTAGCAACTGCCCAAAGCTTCACGCCACTTACTCTGTGCTTTCTCCTCCTAGACACTGTCTCGCCTTTTACACTGTCGACCCTCACTCCTCATCAATCCTCTCATCCTCGGCATCACGGACTTAGCCCTTTCTGGATATCGCTCCTACCTCATGATCGGACATCAGCGTCATCTCACTACGCCCACCTCATCCCTTGCCCGCTCTCTGTTGGTGGTCCCCCAGGGGTCTGTCCTGCCCACTACTATTTCTATCTACACTCTGTTCTGGGTCAACTAATAGCATTGCATGGCTTTCAATCCATCTGTATGCTGATGATACCAACTCTACATCTCCGGCCCAGATATTACCTCTCTAATCTCCCGGATCCCTGACTGTTCTTTCGTCCATATCCTCCTTCTTCTCTCATGTCTCCTGATGCTAACAGTGGAGAAAAACTGAATTCATCATCTTTCCACCGTTCCCACTCATTCCCTCCACCTTGATCTCCTATACAGTCAATGGCTACACTCTACTCACCAGCTCCAGAGTCCGCTGCCTTCGGGATAACCTTGACTGCAATCTGTCCTTCAAACGCAATTCGAACTCCTCACCTTGCATGCCGCCTCACCTGAAAAGTATCTCCCGTATCCGCTATTCCCTTAACTTCGAAAAGCTCAAAAAAAGCTGGTACTCGCCCTCGTCATCTCACGCCATTAGACTATTGCACATCCTTCTCTGTGGCCTCTCGTCTAGCACTCTCGCACCCCTCCAATCCCATCTCTTAACTCTGCTGCCCGTTCTGATTCACCGCTCTCCTCGATACTCTCTGGCCTCTCCCTCTGCCAATCCCTTCACTGGCCATTTCCATTGCCCACCGAATCAGTTCAAGTTAGTACCTTGACCTACAGGCTCTTCATAGACCATTCTCCCCCATACATATATCGCCTTAATCTCCAGATATTCTCCCCTCACGCAATCTTCGCTCCTCACAGGACCTTATTCTCTGCTCTCCCGTGTCAAATCCTCCATAACCGTCTCCAAGACTTCCCCGTGTTCCCCATACTCTGGAACTCACTACCCCAACACTCAGACTTCCCCCACTCTCACCAGCCTCAAAAAAGCAACCTCCTGAAAACCCATCTCTCAGGATTGCTATAACCAACAATAACCCCACCACCAGTACACCGGGCCCACAAACATGTTGCCCCCTCACCTTCTGTATCTTCCCACCTTCCTTTTTGAGTGTAAGGCTTACGGGCCAGGGACCTCTCTGCCTTCTGTGCCAGTTGTTAGTTATTAATTTGTCACCTTTGTACTTGTTTGACCTATGTTATGTATGAAACCTGAATGTACAATGCTCTGGAACTAAGGGCGCTCAAAAATAAATAATAATAATAGGTAGTGTAGGTTAAATAGTGTAGTAGTGGCACTGTACGAGTTTGTTAGAGTGGACGAGAGCATTGAAGGGTAGCCAAGAGAAAGATGAGATGAGGTATCTGGCAAGACCATTAAAAAGGGGTTAACACGAAGTAGCAGGTGAGTCAAGCCATTTCTGCCAAATTTTAGAGACTTTATCGGGACAACCATGATGAAGATATGTATACTTCTTGAAAAGGAATGAGGCATTTACTGAATTAATCCATTCTTGCCTACTCGAGGTATGGATAGTGTGGCAGAGCGACCTTACGCAGTTGAATGTTTCTGCCATTAGATGGAGCAAAGCAGGATACCTGCAAGTGACATGTCACCAAGGTTACCTGGCCTTGGTGGGGTAGGAGCCATCCATGTAGGTTGTCAGCCACAGTAAGCAGTTGGCAGCCGTTTATAGTGTGGCTGTTCTGGACATTCGGGTCAGCTCTTATTGGCAGTAGGCAACGTGTTGGGTGGGTGCCTACTACCCAGGACAGGTTTTTGCAGGTCATTGGAGGCCTATAAAAGGCCTTGTACTGCACATGATCAGGGGAGAGGAGGGAATGGGCGCGTGTGGTCTGCTACCTGACAGTGTAGCAGTAGAGGAGCTGATATAGGCTCTGGCCCCCAGAGGCTTGAGAGAAACTGGGAACCCAGTAAAGCAGGAGAGTTCTTTGTGGGACTGGATGATAGATCCAGTCCACAGATAGACAGTGCTTATTATCATGTTTAGTTAGTGACTAGACAGCTAAAGTTTTTGTTTTTTTTGTGTGTTGTATTTTCCTATGCTTCAATAAAGCTGGCTGAGGCCAGTTTAAAGAGAATCCTGGTGTTGGAAAGTTGGTGTGCCAATACCGTTTGTTAAAGACGGCAACCCTGTGAGCTGAATAACCCCCAGGCTAAACCAAAATGGAGGCCAAACGAGAGTGAGTCTCACACTAGACAACCAGAGACGTGAGACATTTACGTTTCGGTGAGGATGGATAATTTTTGGGATCTAGACATGAAGAGCAGAATTTATGGTCATTGGCTACAGGACAGTCCATAATACCATTCAGGAACTTAATCACCTGTCCAAAAAACACAAGTTTTGGAGCCTCTAAGGCCATAGCCCATTGAGCATCAGATATATGTTCCACATCACTCTCCCAAGTGGATCTTTTTGCCAACGGAGTACCTAAATATTTTCACAAAAGCAGTGCATAGAAACAAATAACAAGATCACAGGGGGAAGGAGAGACTAGTGGATGTGGCAATGGAAAATCTTAAAATACTATCAGAGTATTTGGAAACTGTGTCTGCAGAGCATGCCTGAGCTGTAGATAATAAAAAAAACAGTTTGGGAATATGGTAGTGAGAGCCTGAACACCAATGCTTTTAGAATGGAATGTCCAACAAGCTCAAATTTTATATGTCTTTATATACTTTTGGCGATATATTGTACTAGTATATTGATTTACATTGTGTTAGGTATGGCTGCTCAAATATTTAACATATTTAACTTCAGGTCTTTTTAAACCAATTTTAAACTTTTTTACAAGGCATCTACAAAAATAACTAACTTTGCAAATAATCCTATTTATTTTTCTATGGTTACAGTTACAAGTTGAAAAAGTCAGATACTGTAGTCTTACGTTCTTCTATCTTACCCTTTGCTTCTTTCTAACTTATAAGCATTGAATGACAGATAGTGAAAAGATCCACATGCCTGAAAATGTGAATCTTGGTTTAATAATCATGTACAACCATTTAAAAATAACTGGCAAAAAAGGATTCAGCTATCGCTTCAGTTATGGCTGTGCCGTTCAGTAGATAAATGATCCCCCTTTGTTATACCCATTTCATTGTACCTACTGAAAATGTAATAAAATGCTACAAATCACGTGAAGACTATATTAGGAAATTAGAGCATGACTAGTACTAGTTATTTCATCTATATTTATGTTTCCCCTGAGAACACCTTTCAAATTATATATGCAGAGGCTTAGTTACACATAGATGGAGAAGTACATTTGAAAAGGGAATGGAAGTCAAGACAAATTATGCAATTTTTGAAATTGGATGAAGAATGTTTGAGATTAAATCTGAGGATGAATGTGGTACTCACTGAATGGCGGTAAGACAAAAGTGAAATATAAGGAAAATTAAAAGATTAGGTATTTGACAACTGTTTATCTAAATAAAGGGTCACATAACTATATCACTTTCAAAGAAGGAAATTTCACATTGCTTTTTATGGCTTAACAACACCAGTCCTGCAGTTATTGTGAAGCAAGCCTTTGCTCTTAAGGTTTCTAACCAGTAAAGGATTCTTGACTCTAAATCTATAAATACACTTGAAAGAAAATCAACATTTGAAAAGAATGATGTATTATTTATATTAAATTCACACAGGAACATGGTCAACATTTTGCAATCAATACCAAACCTTTATGTTATAATGTAGATTTTAAAAAGGTAGAGACAAACAAAAACTTAGACTTGTGCTATCCATAGAGTTATCCATAAGTTATTATCTGAAATATACAGTATAGCAATTAAAATGAAGGAAAAGTGGAAACATACTAACCCACATATACGGTACAAAATGGTACAAAAGGTCAAGCAAATACTATCCTCGAAGCATTACTGCCTGCATAATGTTTTTTATTTTGAAAATTTTTCAAAAACATAGCAAGTATAGAAACATTACACAAACCAAACCTCCCCTGATAGAGCAACTCTTACTCACAACCTTGTTGCCTCTGTTGCTGAATCTCAGGATCAGGCACCTAGTGACACTCCTGCAGTAGCTGACAGGTCCGATCCTTCACCACTTGTTCCACAGAAAGAGACGGAAAACAGAACCTTGACACCTGCTAAGCCAAGTTCTCCTGCACTGTATCCATTGATGCTCATGTCTAACCCACCAGCATCTGTGGTGGACCAGAAGGATTTGGAGGTCAAGGTTGAAGAAATTCTGGATTCACGTCTGGTCCAGAATTCTATCCAGTATCTTGTGCATTGGAATGGTTATGGTCCTGAAGAGCAAATATGCAGGGACAGTAGGATTATGATTTTTTAACCTTTTTGTAAATTTAAATTATCCTGATGTTGCATTTCATCCCTGCCACTGATGCTTGTAGGGCGGATTAATGTGATCAAAATGATCCTTTTGCCAAAATTGCTGTACTTGTCCCAATTACTATACCTTAATCCCATTTTAGGATGGTAGAGAGAATGATGTCCTAATTCCCTTGGTGTGTGGGTGTGTGGGGGGGGGACTCCTAGATTAAGTAGAGCAACGTTGAAGGCTTTATATGAGGATGGCGGACTGGCGCTCCCAGATTACTGGCTTTATAATGTTGAGCAGAAAAGGAGCTGATTCTATGAGTCAAACTTATGGTAAGAAGAGTCCGTAGGTACATATGGCTCTCTGGTAATATTTGTATCAGCTAATGAAAACATACAGTAAGCAATAAGGAGGTTGAGTATTTATTTTGCAATTTAAATTATCAGCACTCGCATCAGTCTGCCCCCATTTCAGATCACAATATAAATTCCATATTAACCTGCATGTACGGCGCATGACCACCAAAGTCAATGATTGGCGCACGTTCAAGTGAGCAACGTACATGATGCTATTGGTTTTGGAACTAATAAAAACATATGGAAGATTCCTTTAATTGCTTACCAACACATAGCATATGGATCATGGTGCCGGTAAAGACCTATACAGAGGGTTTATTTCATATGTCCGCCACATAGAAGACTGGTGTCAGCTGCAACTAGCAGCTGACACCTGCTGCTAACAGCAGAGAATGGGGTTGGCTATATTCCCTGCTGTTTAAGCCTTTAGGCCACAGCATCTAAATTAATTTGATCGGCACCCTCGTGTCAAGATCGCGGATTGCTGGTCCAACAACATGGCAGCTGGAAGCCTATTAGAGGCTGACATAGCTGCCATTTTATATTTCTATTACTTCCAGCCCAAGGCAAGAAGTAATGGAACTGCCATCTTTATATGTGTACTGATGATCACATCCCCTAGTGATCAAGTAGTGGTGAAGTTAAAGTAAAAAAAAATATTAAAATTTCAAATAACCCCTTTTTACCAGTTTACAAATAGAAAAATAAAAAGTTACACATAATTGGCATTACAATATCCATAAAGGTCTGAGCTATTAAAATATAATATCATTTATCCCGTATGCTGAAAACCATAGAAGAAAGAAAAATTCCAAATGCTAAAATTTGTTTTTTTGGGTCATTTCATGTCCCTTAAAAAGCGGAATAAAAAGTGATCAAATGGAATATTTGGTATTGTCAGAATTATATTGTCCTGCAGAATACAGATAATAAGTCAAAACCCCTGCAAACATGACACAAGCATGTTTTTTTCACATTCCACCCCACTTACAATTTTGTTTGCAGTTTGCCAGTATATTCTAATGCACAGTCAATGACACCATTAAAAAATACATCTTGTTCCACACAAAAAAGGCCTCATATGCCTATGTAGATGGAAAAATAAAATAAGGCTGGCTCTTAGAAGTCAGGGAGGATAAAAAAAATAGAGTCATAATTATTATGACCAAAAGGAGTTAAGGGATCAGCTTCTGTAAATGAGAAGTAATGCACAGAGGAGATGATAAAAGGTGAGGACACCAATAGAATTCTGTGTGCCTACCTAAAATATGAGATTTTAAAAAAGATGTGAAATTAATTTGATTGTCTGGAATATTGCATTCCGGAGAGGCAGAACCCCTTAAGAAAAGTCTTTGAGATGAAAGAGGGAGATTCAGTTAATGGAAAAGTCTTACATTGTTGGTAGACTGTAGAGCCCAGGGGAAGTACTAGACAGTGATGAAGGAGAAGATAGAGGGAGGTGCAGCAATAACTAAATTGTTAACAGGCAAACAGTGCAGTAACTGTCTCAGGGTAGAGGCAATAGTGTTGCAGCTAGACAGAAAGATATGGCTGTTTTTTCCATTATGGAAAAATTAGATAGAGAAAGTATGGATAGGAGATGACCAATAGATAAGTTATAGCAATCCAAGCAAGAATGAATCAGAGTAACAATAAAAATGTGGGTTGTCTCTTAGTAAAAGAAAAAAAAATGGTGGACTTGTGAGACATTTTGAGGTGCTAATGGTAGAAGCATGAAAGTGGTTAATTATAGAGAGTAAAGGTAAGATCTAACAAGAAGAGTGGTATTAAGAAAACAATAAAAGATTAGTATCCTTAAGGCCAATATAATGAAGCATACTCTGCAGCGTTTTGATACAATCATAATACCCAGTCCTACTGAGAAGCTCTCAATACCGGTTTTGTTATTGGGGAGTGCATTTCCCTGATTGGAAAGACTAGTAACGCCTCCTTATGGTACATGTTTACAAAAAAAAAAAAAAAAGTTACACATAATTGGTATTACAATGTCCGTAAAAGTCTGATCTATTAAAATATAATATCATCTATCCCGTGGTGAAAACCGTAGAAGAATGAAAAATTCCAAATGCTAATTTTTTTTTTCTTGGGTCATCTCGTGTCCCCTAAAAAATTGGCTTAAAAAGTGATCAAATAGTCAAATGTATTACAAAATGGTACTAATGAAAACAATATTTCAGTCCACAAAAAAATGCAAACCCTTTCCCAAAGGGCTATAGGGTGGAAGAAAAAAAAATTTTTGGGCACCCGAAAATGTTTTTTTCGCACTAATTTTAAAAAAAAAAAGACAATGCTTGTATTTTTTAACAGTACTAAAATATAACGGAAACCCTACATATTTGGTATTGTCATATGTCACATATTGGCCTTAAAGATACAAATCTTTTATGGTTTTCTTAATACCACTCTTCTTGTTAGATCTTACCTTTTTTTCTCTAAAATTAAAACCCGTTTTTTGCTTTTACCATTACACCTAAAATTCTCACAAGTCCAAACCCTTTTTTTCCCTTTTAAAAAGACCAAAACCCAAAATTTTTTTTGTTTTCTCTGAAAATTCTTCTTGAATTACTATAACTTATCTATTTGGGCTTCCTACCCCTTTCTTTTTTCCCATCAAAAGGTTTTTTTCCCTTTACAGAACCCGAAGAAAACTCCTGTACTAGACATAAAGTATGGTTACAAAATTCCAGCCCTTTTTTTTAATTTAAATTTTTTGGAAAGGACTTTTTTACATTTATAATTTTTTTTCTTGAACTTTTTTTTTTGGGTTGACATTTTATAGTGTTTTTAAAAAAAACCAAACTTTCCCTTAAGTTTTTATTTAAAATTAAAAATATTTTCCCAAATTTTTTGATTGTCCTTGAACCAATTAATATATTAAACTTAGGGACAAATTTTACACAAATTTGATTTAAACCTTTACTCCCAAAATCTGCCCTTTTTTTTACTAATTTGTCATGAAA
This sequence comes from Phyllomedusa bahiana, assembly GCA_025379985.1. Taxonomy (NCBI): domain Eukaryota; kingdom Metazoa; phylum Chordata; class Amphibia; order Anura; family Hylidae; genus Phyllomedusa; species Phyllomedusa bahiana. The sequence goes on from JAODAL010005204.1 coordinate 110,338, forward strand.
TGAGGCGGGCCCCAAAGGTTTAAAATTTTTACCAAAATCTTTTGGTGTTCTTGAAATCTTGAAGTTTTACCATGTCCCCAAGCCCCAACACTATCAAAAACTAGTAGGGTCATTTTTCTGATCCCGGGCAATTAAAATACTTTTCCCGTTAGATGCTTTTAAACAGAATCTTTTGTGTTTTGCTAGATTTTGGCAAAAAACAGGTGGTATTACTACCAAAAAAAACACCGCCCCCTGTGGACGCAAATTTCACCCGTTTTTTGGGAAGCTTTAAAAATGTGAGTGTTTTAAAAAAATTTTACGCCGCAATGATTACTAGGGTAACCACAAGAGAAGCATTGCATTTAGACAGAACCCTCATAAAAAATATAACCCTTTATAATTTTTAAAAATTTTTAAAATTTTTCCCCGAAACCTTTTAAAAAGGCCCTTTGGAAAAAGTTAAAAAAGCTGCTTTAAAAACCCCGTTTAAAAACAATTTATAAAAAAATTTTTTAAATTTTTCCAAAGGGGAAAAATTGGGGTCACATTAATCAACAATCGGCCACAATAAACCAGTAACCACCAGCACCGTTTTTCCTTTTACTAGGTTTGGGTGCACAAGTAATTTATGCCCCCTTGAACGGTTTTTTCCCTTTTTAAAACGTACAACTACCAAAACCCTTGATTATTTTATTGATATTTTTTTTGACGAGAAATACAAAGTTAAAAAGAATTTTTGAAGTGGGAAAAAAAAATAAAAAGAAAAAGGGGTTTTTTCCCAAAAAAATTTTTAAATTTAAAAAAAATGAGAAGTGGGGGCCCTGCAGATTATTTTTTGACCCCCCTGAGGGAATACTTTCGTAAATGCCCAAATTTTTAAAACTGCAAAAGACAGCGGGGTCTGTTTGGGGGAAAGTATCAAACGCTTTTCACATCTTAAAGGGGGAAATCTTAAACTCCCCTTCTTTTTGAGAAATAGCTCAATCAGGGCAAATTGGTTTTGGGTTTATTTTGTGAAAAAAACTTTTAAGTCCGCCCGGATTCTTCCAATTTGATTTAGGTTTTGGACTTAAAATTTGAAGCCTTTTTTTAACCCAGGAATCCCCCCCTTTGTTTTAAAACCCCTTTGGGAGTTTGAAAAAATGTTGGGTTGTTGTTCTGCGGGAAGGGTGAACCTACACCCCAGCCCCACGTTTTTTTCCCAGCTTAACGGTTTTTTTCCAAGATTCTCTGAAATTTAGCTCCTTTTCATCTTCCCTTAAAAACTCTGAGCAGTTCCCCGCCCCCGGGAAAAAGCAAAGCCTCCCCCAGCAAAATCCCCCAACCAAAAAGTTTCCCAAGGTGGGTTAGTTTTTTTCGGGTGTTGGGGTTTTGGGGAATTCCCTCCACAAATATTTTTTGGGAATTTTGGGCCCAAAAACTTTTAAATTTTTTAGGTCTCATATGACCAGAGCACCTTCTTCCACATTCAGGGGGGGTTCCCAAAACATAGCTTTTTTGCAAACCCCAAATTAAACTGACCCATGTCGACTGGGGTGCAAGGGCTTTCCCCGGGGGCCCAATCAATAGATTTTGATTTGGGGTTTTAACCAGGGGGTCGTTCTGGGGGATACCTACGGGTACTGTACAAAACCTTTTTTTAATTTCCCCTCTTGCTTTTTCCTTTTCTCTCTCCCTTTTAAAAAGGGATATATTCCCATTTTAAAAAAGAAATTTCCCAGGTTTTTCCCGTGAAAAAGGGGCCCAAAACCGGGGGTTTTTCCCTGGGGGCCAGTCCAGTTTTCAAAACCCCTTTTTTTTTTTTTTTTTTTTTAAATTTTTGCGGGAAAATTTTTTTAAGAAAGGTTTTTTTTTCAGCCATTTTTCTAAAGCCCTTTATTTTTTTTTCCTTAAAAATTTGTGTAAAAGTGTTAGGCATTTGTAAATTTTTCACAAATTTTAAAGGGGGAAATCATTAAATTACAAGATCTAGAAATCACATGATTTGTTTCTTGGAAAATGCAACAGAAAAAAAGTCACACCACTAAGAATGTATGTACTAAAACACATAGGGGTAGGTTTATCAAAACTTTATACTAGTAAATCTGAAATTTTTGGGTTCCCAAAATTTTTAAAAATTCAGAGCTCTTTTTTCTTTTCATCAGGGGCATTTCCGTTTAAATGAAAGGGCCTTTGGTTGCTGGGGGAAGCATACATTTTCTGACTTTTAAAGGGCTTTTTAAAAAGAAAAAAATAAGAAAAGCCCGGGAAAAAGGGAAACACAAAAAATAAATGTTTATAAAAAGAAATGCTGTTTTTGAAGAATCTTAAGGGCTAAAAAAAAGCTATATAAAAGTGTGTGTTAAGGAGGCTTTTTTAAAATTTAAATGGGAAAACTTCAAATCCTTCTAGTACCCAACACTATAATGTGCATTATCAATAATTGATATGGTCGGCAGGGGGACAGGCTGTCTAAACCCAGTATGTCACTTTTTTTTCGGCCTAATTTTTAAAAAAGGGCTAGCAGTATGACTATCTTTTTGCCCAAATTTGGGGAGGAAAAAAATTTTTCCCCTAAAATTTAAAAAAATTTTTTTTGGTAAACATTAAAACAATTTTTAAAAAAATAACGATCAAAACCCAAATTAAGGGTTTTCTGCCCTCCCACGAAAGATCGCTGGTCCCATGGGTTTACATACGCAAAGGGTTTCGGGCAAAAAAAGAAAGGGGGAATAAAAGCCCTTTTAAACCCCAAAAATCTAAATTTGCCTAACAGAAAACCCCTTTTAGGAAAAGCTTTCCGAAAAAGAACGATCCTGGGGAACTAAAATTTAAACCAGATTTCCCATTTTTAAATTTAAAATAAAAACATGACCATAAAAAAGAACAAATTAAAGATACCCAAAACGCTTTTTTTTGGTAGTTACCAAAAAATTTCCCCAAATGGGCAAAAAAACCCAAAGGTGGGGCCTTAAAAGCTAGTTTTGGCCCCAAAAACCTACAGAAGTCCCTCTGTTATTTACCCTACCCCCCAATCAGAGCTCAGCTTTATTTCTTATAGTTTGAATTTGGGGCTAAGGGGAACAAGAAAAATTTTGTACTTCCTTGGAACACTTTCAACATAAAGCCCTTGATTTGTACACTTGGGGATGAGGGGTTACCCCCCGTGAAATACCAAACTTTTGAGGAAAAGAAAAATTTAAACACCAACATTCTTTAGACAGAAGGGGCAACAAAACTTTAGTAGATCTGTGCCAAAAACCCCCATTAAAACAGGGGGCATCTTAATTATCAAAAACCCAAATTTTAGGGAAATTCCGGGGGATTTTTAATGGCAATATTTTTTGTCTGAACATGATTAAAAGTCTTTTTTTGTTTTTTTTACATTTTAAAAAATAAAAAAACTAATTCAGCCATTTAAAATTTTGGAATGCAGGGCTGGGATCAGTATTCTCAGGGGCCCCCCAAAAGCCAAAGCCCTTGGGGACCCTGACCAACCAGAGCTTTTCTGGGAATACACAAGGGGGGTTTTTTTTTAAAATTAGATCCCAAAGGGCCCCTTTAAAGGAGAACTGCCATTACTGTCCTGATGGTGCCCTTCCTTTCAATGAAAAAGGTTTTTATTTTTAAACCTCATAGGGTGTGTGACCACCCTACTGATGGTCTTAAGTATTTACACTATGTTTAAAAGTGTTTTTAATTTTCTTTCCTGTATTTAACCCGAATTTTAACCCTGGGGGCCCTGGGGAAAAAAATTTAAAAGGGGGCCCCAAAGGGATAGAAAGTTTTGCCCTGTTAAAGGGAGCAATTCAGTTGGAATTTAAAAGGGGGTTTTTCGCTACAAAGAAAAGCTTTCAAATTTAGGGGGGACAAAAATTTTGAAATTTTTCCCAAATTTTATTGCTTTGTTAATTTTTTTTTCCCTTTAAAGGGATTCAAGTGAATTTTTACCTCCCGGGTATTTCGTTCCCCCGTAACCGACCTTTTTTATATCTCTCCCCCCCTGCTGTTTTGTTTATGGGATAGGTGAAGGGCGCAAACACACAGGGCCCCCCGCGCCTCTTCTGTGGGGAGTTTAAAACTTGATTTATTCAAATAAAAAACATGTTTAAATTTGGCTTTTTTTGAGGGATCAAAAAAAAATCATGTTAGTAGTTTCAAACTTCACAAATCTGTTAATTTTTTAACTTTAAAAAAAAAGGGGTGGGAAATTTACCATGGGGCCCTTTTTCAAATTTTTTGTCAGTCTGAACCAGGGGTTACAATTTTTTCAATTTTATGCAGCCCATGGAAACTCTGTAGGGGGACAACTCCTTTAATTCAAAAGGTTTTGTTTTTTTTCCTGTTTAAACCCAAAACCCGGGAAATCAAGAACGTCCCCCAAACCGGGCCCCGGGCCCCCATTGAATAATCTTTAAAAAGAGAGAGTAATTAAAAAAAGAGGAGAGAAGAAAGAAAGAGGCAGACAGAGGAAGGGGGAAAAAGGGGATTTCAAAGGGGGGAAGTATAGGACTGAAACCAAAGTACCCAAACAAAAAAATCCTCAGTTCCTAAAATTTTGTCTAAATGGGAACCCCCTAAAAGGGCCCCATCCCCTGCTTGGCTTCAACCCAAAAGCTAGAAAGCAAATTTTAGGAAAATAATTAAAAAAAAAAAATAAACCCCCTGAAATTTAAAAATTCCGATTTTGGAAGTGAATGTAACTGTGTCCAATTGTCCCTGATATATCCGCCAAAAAACTCCAGAGCTGCTGTTTCTCTTTGGTTCCTCTCCACCACAAACCCTTTAAATTTACCCACGCACTATCACAAATTTCACGCCTGCAACCTAGGGGTTTTGCCCCTAAAAATTTTTTTTGGGCCACATCTGACTACACCTTTGGAGCGGAAGGTGTTGGAAACGTGACACTGCAGCATAGCAAGCTGGAAAGGGGAGGCCCGGAAATTTTTAGTTAAAACATTTCTAAAAAAAACCCGAAAATTTTTAAGTTCGGCTTTAGTCCCTAACCCGCATTGGGGGTTTTATAACAGAAATTTTCAACAAAAAATTTGGGGCCCATCGTATAGGGATACCATTGGTGCCTGCGGGCTTTTTTCTACTTCCCCGTCCCGTTCTTTTGGCGGGAAGAATAACACTGCATGCAATGTTATTCTTCTTGTCAAAATTTTAAAAGAAAGGCAAAACAAGCTTGGGCGCGTTTTGAACAGAAAGGCCCAATTTCTGTTTTTAAAGGAAAGCACATTTTTTTAAAAAAAATATTTGGGGCCAAAAGAGTAAAATGTGGGAATAAATTTTTATCACACAGAACACTTGAAAAGACCCGTTTGACCCTCAGGAGGGGATTCAATTAAAAACAAAAATCATTTTTTTTCCCGCAAATTGGGAAATTTTGCAATTTAAAGCGATAAAACCCCCGAAAATTTTAATTTAATTGCCTCACCCATGGCCCCCGCATTTGCTTTCCCGCTTTTTTCGGCCCCAAAAATCCTCAAAGCTGTAAAAAGGTCCCAATCCCCTTACACCAAAATTTTCTAAGCTAGGTATAAAGAAAAGAACATTTAAAAAAATTATAATTTAAAGTGTTTAAACTAAAAAATTTTTTTATAAAGGGGAACTACCCTATCCCAAAAAAACGAAATTAATTTCACCCCTCACAATTTAAAAATTTTTTCCTTACAGTTTAAATTTTTATATAATTTCCCGTCCCAAGGGTTTTTTCGAAAAAGGGGGGCAATAGAAATTTGTCAACACTTATCAAAAAACCTTGGTAGAAATCAAAAAAAAAAATGTACCACAACCCGGGCTTTTTCAACATTTGTTTAAATTATATAAGGGAACGCCAGGGAAATTATTTTACAAGGGCTAAATCTTTTATTAAAAAAGGGGCTAGTTTTCCCCTTTCTGAAATTTTTCCAATCTGGAAATGATCAAGAACTATGGGTTAAAAAACTTGGGTTTCTGGGTAGTGTGTGAGTTTTTAGAAAATGAAAAAATTTAAATTTTAATCGCCACCTTGTATAACCTTGGGTTTAAAAAACCCCTCTTTTAAAAAAAACCCTGGGATTTGAACTTTCTTCCTAAAAAGAAATATTTATGCGGCAAGAGAGAATAATATTAGAAAATTTACGTCTCGGGTTCTTTTTAATGGATACTACACTTGGGGGTAACAGTTAAGGACAATACATTTCGTTTCCCCAAAAATTTCCCTTATCACAAAATCAGTTTCAAAAACTCCTTCCTGCCATAACTTTAAAAGGGTTGAAGGGGCTCAAAAGGGACGTGCCCAAAACCCCTTTAAACCCCTTTTTTTCTTACAATTTTCCCCTTTACCACCTATGCTGAATGAGCTTTTTAATTTGCTTTTTAACCCCCAAAGAGAAGTGAATGCTTGCTACATTTTGTCTCTGGGGTACATGCATAAAATTTATAAGTAAAATCAAAAATTTCCTCTGCTCCCAAAAGGTTTTTGGTTTTCAACATGTCCCAAAAAGGGAAATTTTTAAAAGGGTTTATTTTTCATCACAAAGGGATTTCTAATTGGGGTCTTCCATAACCAAAAAATTCTTTTTTTAATCACTGGGCCCATTTAGTAGGGTTAATAGATGCTATTGTTCACTTTGGCCCCACATGGGCTATTTCTCTATTTCCTTATTTTTTTCCCCTTCACTACAACAACCTTTGAAAAGGGCTCAATTTCCGAAAAAGAGCACAATTTTTCCAAACTGGACAAGGTGAAAAAATTTGGTTTAAAGCAATCCCAAAAAATATCTATGATCAGCAGTCTATAGGCATGGCATAGGATGCATCTGGAATTCATTTTCATGTGTCATTTTGCTATATTTGTGCAGCACTGTCCTGTGACCAGCGTGCAGATCTTCTTCTTTAGATTGGTCGTGCCAGTATGCAGGCTCTCTAGTTCCTCACATATGGTAAAGTGAAGAAATTGGAAAAATCTTAATCATAAACTGATTTATGGCTCAGGGGTAAATTCTTACGGCAGGCAAGATTACAGATGATAGAAAAAAAAATAAAGTAAAAACCGGTCATCTCCAGCTTACCTTAAAAGGTTTCGAATATTGCTAGTGGCTTCTAAATCCAATATTGAGCTGCGCTGTGATTAAGAATATACACATTCTCTCCCCAGAATGACATAGATTGTAGAAAAACATAAAGGCCGGAGATTTCAAATTATGTATCCATGAAGCCAGTAATTCACAGCTGTTCCGTAGCTCTTTAGCAGCTCTGCAAAACAAGTACACTGCAGCACTGTGCAAAGCATAGGATTGCAATACATGTCCTATATATTCAAGTACAAGAGAAAACACGATGTGGAGCCTTGCTCCTTGTGGATGTGGGGCTTCTTCTGTAGCAGCAGAATGACTGCTTGCTCTTGCAACCGACTTACAAAATAGGATTTATGCATTCATTAAAGGATGATGTTATTTCCCAGGATACTAATTACATAGACCAGGTGCCTCTGTCTCCTGTTTTCCAGATAAGAGTCTGTAATTTCATTTCAGAAATGATCTACATTTAGACAGGAGAACCTATTGTGATGATATCATTTGCCTGAGTGGCCATAAATGGGCAATTTCCTTTACAACGTCACTGCCACTGACGACACAGCTCTTTATAATGGAGTGGGCAGGGTGGATGATAGGGTCCCATCAATCTCAAGAAGCTTTGGCTGCTGTGATAGCATGAATCTCGTAAGAACATTTACAAGGCTCCTAAGACACAGGAAGCTGCAGCATGAGCATTGAATATTTCTACTGCCTTCTTTGAAGATGACAAAAAAGCCGCTGAAATTCCTGTAAACCGCTGACATGGTCAAACATTCCCAAAATCTCAGAAAACACACCCAAAACATTTGATTTCATTCCATTTACAATGAACAAACTTTTTATTTTTTTTTATAAACTATGGGAATTATACTGCTGCTTTATAAATGTGCTTACATACGGGACAGAAAAAGATCTGCAGCATTTCCGCAATTAATTCTGAACAATTCTGCACATTTTCTATTGTAGTTGTACCAGAAAAGTGATAATATGCCAAAAAGTGTCGGCTTTTTGGCCCATCATGTTGCAGTGTGTCACACATTAAATGTGGGCTTTGGCCACTTTTTGTGAACCATCCAAAAAGTGGAGTGATTTAGCCAGGGTTGGGCATGATTTGGCAAGAAATTGGACATGTTTAGCAAAAAACTAGCTAGAATTGCACATAAAATCTGGCGACAAATTTTGGAACAAAGTTAGCCATTTAAAAGTTGGTCTTAAAAAGCTGGACAAGTCTAAAGATGCATCAAAATTTTCAAATAGAATGAGCCACTGTGATAAATCTGGGCAATACATTACATGGAAATCCCTAAAGAAGCATTTATGCTATCTATCACATGAAAAAACTTTGAGATTCCCCGGTTCACAATTTGATCAAAAGAGCTTAAGCTGGCCCCCGGCTTTCAATGTGATCTCAAGGTCGGGACTAGCCCAACCTGAGATCACGTTAAAAGTCGTGGGCAGCTTAAGCATCTTTTGATCAAAATATGTGAACCGAGAATCTCAAAGTTTTTTCATGTATGAAAAGTATAAATGCTTCTTTAGGGATTTCCATGTAATGGGATTGCCCTTTTTTGCAGTCGTGTGCCGCGGTTAGTGGTGTGTGTGTATATAATATATAAAATATATATAAAATATATATATATAATATATGTGCCGCAACCCCTGCCAGTGGCACCCAGGTTTGCATATTGTTTTTTCAGAAATGTTTTTTTTGCAGAACCATATGTTTTATTTGGTGTATATTGCTTTTAATCCATATGGGGAGGAAGGGTGCCTCCATTTGGTTCTCTGCACTAAACGCCACTTCACAGGCTGGTCATAAAAGTGCAGCTTGCCTGTTTGGTTGTGTTTTTTTATATATTTTCCCTCTCTGTGATATGTAGGTCGGTTGATCCCATTGATGTCGGCCTGGATTTGGCTCTATTGAGATGGGGTAAAGATAGTATAGGACTGCCCGACCTGAGATCACGTTGAAAGTCGTGGGCAGCTTATGCATCTTTTGATCAAAATATGTGAACCAAGAATCTCACTGTGATAAATCTGGCACATGTTTAGACAGCAATAATACACGTGCCCCAATGTTTGAAAAATCTATACATGCAGATTATATTTCAGACCCCCAGCATTTCTGCAGCACAATCCCCCACCATAAAATCTAATGGCAGATTTGTTTCTGATTTGGACTTCCCATTTAAAATCAATGGGGATACAAGTCTGCAGCACATCCACAACATAAGTTAATATGATTTAAAAACCACATTTCAGGTAAATTTCTGCACAGATTCTGTAGGAATTCTGTTTTTCATGTGTGGATGCAATTTCATAAAAATTTTGCTCCACAATGCTGTTACTGTATTATACTGTGGATTTTAAAAATAAATTTGCAGTGTAAAATCCACTGCTTATGCAGCCTATGTGAAAGTTGGGACATTGGGTCCCATATGCATATATGCTGCCTAATTTATTGTATTGCATCAGGTTCCTGGACTTATTCAGACATGTATTTGCACTAGGCACCTGATAGCAATAGAGTCCTCCGCAGACTAAATAAGGTGAAAATGTTTTTAATATTCTTTTTTTTTGGGTACCGTTATTTGTAGCTTGTATTTGTTTTTGTTTTTTATCATTGACAGTTCCTGGAACACGAATATTGCTTCATAACACCATGATAGTTATAATCTTTATTTAGATAGCTCCATCATATTCTGCAGCACTTAACAATGTTTGCAATCTAGCTATCTGTAAGATTTAGTTGTTTGTTCTCTTTGTTTGTTTCTCATGTTTCATGTATACTTTAGTAATGGCTGATTAATCATTTATGGTATGAAATGTTAGTGTATGTCTCATTCTTTGATACTTTTGACTATATTAATTTCCACCCACTGCAGATATACATTGCCATTAAATGCTCTGAGCATTTCAGGGGTTGACAGTATGGAATATCGTGCACGTCGAAGCGCCTGTTTTTCACATTTATTTATTCGTGAAACCTGCGCCTGATTGTAATGTTGGCTGCCGAAGTTGTGCTCATAAATGCAAGGCAAACTACAGACGCCTTCAGCAAGACAGCCACATGAAATAGGTCAGCCCTGTCGGAGGCTGTAATGCGCCTTACTTTGCCGACCCGCTTCTCATGACATGCGGTCAATGTTTTCTTAATGTTGGTCATTCCTGCCCCAGAACGCCCACAGTCACGGCCCCTTCATTTTAGGCGCATTAGAAAGTGCGACCTTAAACGCCAATGCGGCTAACACATAGGGGAGTTTTCCGTCTGACAGCGGAGCCGCACAGAGAGGCTCATAATACGCCAGAAAACAAAGCGAAAACTCCGATCAAACATGTCCCCCTTAGTTTATATGATGACTACATTGTAATCCTTTAAAGTGTGGTTTTTTCTCCAGAAAAATGAAGAAAAATAAGTTACATAAACTACCAGTCATATGAAAAAGTCTAAATATCTTTAAAATAGAAAAAAAAAAAAGTTCTGCTCGTTTTTGCTGTAGTTGATAATCATTATAGTATTAAATAATGGAGCCTCGGAGCTCTTTGTGCTGCTGAACTTCGGCTTTAGAGTTTGGATCTGGATGAAAAACCTCACCAATGGTTCACATGTTTGCTATATGTACATTATTTTATTTATATTATATTGGGGTGTAAATAGTATTTATATGTATTCCCATTGTTGTGGTATTCGGTGGTGTAGAGTTAGTTTTTTGTGTGAAAAAGGTTGTGTTCTTTTGGAATTGGGTTTGTGAGTAGAGATGGGGCGAATTTCTGCAAAAATTCGTATTTCGTCACTCGACGAATTTTCTGACAAAATTGTATGTTATCCTTCCGAATTACGTGCTTCGGCACGAATCGCGTTAAAAAGCATCTAAAACCAGGCTTGCCAAGCCTGCAGGGTGCTGAAGAACGTTTGCTCATGCTTAAATATGCAGAGGGAGCTTGGTTTGGTCTTCATACAACGTTGTGATTTAGTATTTCAACGCACAGGACTGCCGCCGGGTCACTTAGAATCGCTCAAAACTTATAAAATTCCCTGTGCACTTAAGAGGGCAAAACTGACCTGAAAAACTGAAGGGGGAATGTAGCACCTATAAAGTCAATGCCAGCGAAAGCTGGAAAAAATCAGCCTTAGGGCTTCAGGTGGCACATCAGTGACAGAGTGAGGTAAGTGATTAGGCGGCAGCCACAGCAGCAAATGATTCAGGCAGTGGCTACAATGACATTCTGGTAGGTGGCAAAACAGGATGAAGGCCATCAGAGTGGCACAATGACCTGAAGAGCGGATGTCACTAAGGCAGCAGTATGAGTCAGGCAGTGGCTACAATGACATTCTGGAGGTTGGCAAAAAAGGAGGAAGCCACAGAATGGCACAATGACTGAGACGGTAGGTCACGGCGGCAGCAGCATGAGTCAGCAGTGGCACAATACACAGTGTGTGAGGACACGCACAGCAAGCCACAGCAGCAGCATGTAGGTCAAAAGTGGCACAATGAACACAGTGTGGATGACCGCGTTCAGCAAGACACAGCAGCAGCATGATTTCAGGCAGTGGGCACAATGACATTCTGGAGGTGGGCAAAAACAGGAGGAAGCACAGACTGGCACAATGACTGAGAGTGGAGGACACGGCAGCAGCAGCATAGATGTCAGCAGTGGCACAATGACATTCAGGAGGTTTGGAGAAAACAGGAGGAAGCCACAGAATGGCACAAAGACTTAGGAGCGGTAGGTCACGACGGCAGCAGCAATTGAGGTCAGTCAGAGGCACAATGACACAGTGTGAGAGGGCACGGCAGCAGCCACAGCAGCAGCATGAGGACAGACATGGCACAATGACACAGTGGTGGAAGGACACGGCAGCGATCCACAGCAGAGTCATGAGTGTCAGTCAGTATTGCACAATGACAATCTGTAGGTCGGCAAAACAGTAATTAGGCACAGAGTGGCACAATCACCCATGTATAGGTCCAACAGCAGCAGCCTGAGGTCAGGGCAGTGGCACAATGACATTTTGGAGGCGGCAAACCAGTATTATGCCACAGAGTGGGCACAATCACCCAGTGTAGAGGTCACAACGAGCAGCAGCATGAGGTCAGGCAATGGCACATGGCATTCTGGATGTGGCAGAAGCCGTAATATTAGGCCACAGAGTGAGCACAATTCACACATTGTGGAGTGTCAACAGCAGCATCAGATAGATGTCATGGCAGTGCACCAATGACATTCTGAAGGTGGCAAAAACAGGAGAAGCACAGATTGGCACTAATGACTAAGAGCGGAGGTCACGCGCAGCAGCATGAGGTCAGGCATGGCACAATGACATTCGGAGGTGGCAAAACAGTAAATAGGCACAGAGTGCAATCAATCCATTCACACTTGTAGAGGTCCACAACAGCAGCAGCATGAGGTCAAGGCAGTGGCACAATGACATTCTGTAGGTGTCCAAAAACAGGAGGAAGCCACAGATGTGGGCACAATGTACTAAGAGCGAGGACACGCGCAGCAGGCAATGAGGTACAGGGCATGGCACAATGAACAATCGTAGTGTGCAAAACAGTAATAGGTCCACGATAGTGGCACAATCACACATTGTAGAAGGTCACAACAGCAGCAGCATGAGGTCAGGCATGGCACAAGGACATTCAGTAAGGTGTCCAAAACAGGAGAAGCCACAGTGTGCACAATGACTGAGAGCGGCAGGTCACGCGCGGCAAGCCGCATGAGTTCAGTCATGTGGCACAATGACATTCTGGAGGTGGCAAAACAGATTAGGCCACAGAGTGGCACAATGACTGAAAGTGTAGTCACGGCGGCAGCAGCCATGAGGTCAGGCAGTGGCACGATGACCAGAGTGGTAGGGACACGGCAGCAGCCACAGCAGCCATCATGAGGTCAAAATCAATGTCACAATGGACAGTCAGGGGTGGAAAAAAAGAGAGTAGGCCACAGAGAGCACACAGACAGAGATATTTAGGTTACTGCGGCAGGTGCAACAGCATGAGGTCCAAGAGTGGCACAATGCACAGTGTGGAGGTGACCGCAGCAGCAACAGCGAGCAGCATCATGAGGTCATAGAGTGCGGACAAACAATGACAGAATGTTGGAGGTGGTGGCAATACCAGTCCCTGGTAAAGAATGGTGGTAGTCAGAATGGGAGAAACTGGTCAGCAGATGAGTGGCAAATAGTCGGGTGGCGGCATCAGAATTATTGTGCTGAGGCAGGTGTAGTTTTTAGGAACCAAAAGACGCCTTAACAGCATTGGTGTGTGAAATCCTGTCCGATCTCACTTGCCTGATTCATCTTGACAAGGTCAGTCGTTCCACATTTCCCTTGGTACCTAGCGGGTTCTCCATGGGTAAACGATGGCCCCGCGCCGCACTGAAACACCCCTCTGATTCCACACCACTGGCCGGTGCAGGAACACTTCTCCACTGCAAACTCGGCAAGTTGCGGCCACACGACCAGTTTGGCTGCCCAGTAGTCCAGCGGATCTATCTAACTTGAGGTGGATAGTGCTGTCCAAGTATGCCACAAACCTTGTTGGTCAGGGACTGCTCCAGGTCCTGCTGCTGCTGCTTGGCTGCTGGCGTACTGCCCACCTCACTAGGCGGGTTGAAGGAGGCTGCTCATCAGTGACAACGAGACTTAGGTTACTACTTGATGGAGCTGGTACTGTCACCTAAACCCCCCACCTTTCCCCCAGCACCGCGGCATAGTGACGTGATTGCTGAGCAAGCCCCCCGTCAGACCTGTCAGAGGAGGGAAACGGATGCCCGCATAGGCAGCGCCGACTGTAATACGGATGATTTCCCTATATTTATTTGAGTCTTCTCTCTCAATAGGCTGTTAAAAAGGCTCCCATTTTGGACCGGTAGCGAGGGTCCCAATAGGGTGGAGAGCCAAAGTTTAATCCCTCTGCCCGGATGCTGGTACTATTCGGTCTGTCCACTAGCCAGGCAAATACGCCATGCTGCGGCCACCTGCACAATGAACTCCGAGGGGCTCCCTGCCACCAATTCCACGTATACTGCCACGGTCTTGGGGTCATACTGCCTCGTCTTCCCAACTCCATCCACCTCCTCCAGCTGCTCCTGCTCCTCCTCTCTGTCACCTGGTAGCAAAATCCACTCACTTCACAGGACAATGCTTCGCTCCAATGTCCTCCTCCTCTCCTCCATTTCAGTCCCCACCGGACACATTGCAACCACGATATGAAGTCGCCACGTCACCAGTCCCCTGCCCAGACAGATTTCTTTCAGCATCTTTTATCCAGGAACATGAGCAGTGGAATGACGTTAATTCAACCCGTAGTCCTGGCGACTGACAAATAACGTATCGCCTCCTCGAAATGGCCGTCAAATAACGGCAGGTGTCACGCATCGAGCAGCACTGGCTGCATCAAAGTTACACAGGGGAGTACTTCTGTCTGCCTGGATCATCAAAAAATCGTTAATCGGACATTCTCTGTTCATAGACAGTCGGTCCAACATGTGCAGGCTGGAATTCCCCTGCGGTTGGAAACAATCGCATATCAGAAAAAAAATGTGTTGGGGGGAGGCCGTTCTGCCGCGGAGCAAATACTCGATGATGGTGTTCCTGGCTTTGGTACGAATGGATAAATGTCATGCACATTTTTCGTCAGTTTTTTCAGAATGTGATCAGAAGATCGTTGGCAGACTGTCAGGAACCATTTGTTCACAACCAGATATGAACACGTGCGCCATGCAGGGCGCATGGACACATCCCTTCACTCGGTGCAGCGTGACACCATGTTGCCTCCCATTTTTCGTCACCATGTGTTCCGATTTGCAGTTGGGCGCGGAGAAGCCACACACTTCGATTTCTTGCTGCATTGACGCGGAGCTGATTCCTCCCCTAGTGTGACTCGTTCGCCGAGGCAAGCCAGGTGTAGAACTGCGTGACACTGCAGTGCCCTACACATGTGGTATGATGTTAGGCAGTACTTGTGGGAGGCTGAGATGGTGGGGTGGAGAAGGGAGTGAGGAGCGGACAATTGGCGCAGTCAGCATTTGACAACGTGGATGAGAACAGCGTGGCGTCCTCCTGGTCACAAGTTGTAGGTGTGTTCCTGGGCGGAAAGCACCTACATCCCAGTGGGCCGAAAAGTACATGTACGGCCCCAGACCGTATTACAGCTTCCAGACTCCGCCGACTGCCGTGCACCTTGTGGAACAAACCGATAAACTCAAGGACTGACCCACCTTCTGTTCTACAATATTTATGAATGCTGTACTGCCTTTTTGGAAAAGAAATTACGCCTTGGAACTCTCCATCTCGCTCGTCACAACCATTATTTTTTCTCTTGAATGTGACAGAGTCCACCATTGCGAAAGGGGAGGGACGTGCAATACCACAACTTGTGAGACAGGAGCACGGTCAGCTGCGCTGCACCTTTTAGATGGTTGGACGCAATACTGTGTTGTCTCTTTGTGGCAATCGCCTCGCAGAACGACAGCTGGTGCCATGAGTAGTGAGGAGCATGATCATCTGGACCGGGAGATATGAAGTCAAGAGAGAAACAGCTCCCTTCTGCGTCATGAGGTGGGTGGAGCCTTGACTGTGCTGCAATGTCATGCATGCACTGGTCGCTGTTTGCGTTGCTGTTGCTGCGGCGATAAGGTTGGACTGCACCACATCTTTGGTGGGGGGATCCACGTTTCTCCCCGAGGCCAACCGGATGTGAAGCTGCATTGTGTTACGCAGGAGGCCGTGGTGCCAATTTTAGCTCCCTGGCCACGCTTCACTTTCTGTGCCCACAGATTCTACATATACCCCTATCTATTCGGCACCTCGGATGTCTAGCAAAAGTACTGTCCACATGCCGCCTAGTATCGGAATTTACCGCCAACCAGCTCCGCACTGAGTGACTACTGCCTCCGTCTGCCTTCCTGAGCCGCCTGTGCCACTACTTTCTTGGACCGGCGAAGCGGGTTTTTTACCCCGTGGCCGCTTGGCTCCCGACCTCACAACTGCTGCGATCCCGGCTTACTCCTCGCCTACACGACCCACTGCTGGTCTGCGCTTGCAGCCTATGCGCAAGCTGACCCCTCATCTCCTGACATGATGATGAAGTGTTTTTTGCCTCACCCGGGCCCAAGTGCGGCGGCTACATCATCATCTATTTAGGTTTCATCGTCCACTGCTGCTCCTCATCACCGGATCATCGGTATGGACCGAGGCTGACCTCTCACAAACATGACCTCCCACGCCACTCTCACATCAATACTTTTTGCCGGCCTACAGCAAAAAGCAGGCGATTTGGCCCCATTTCTTCACTGCCAAGTAGACTGCTGACTGCCCTCCTCAAATTGTTCCATCCTCGCTATATAGTTGGCGCTGAGCCCAACCACATAGTATAGAATCCTGGCTGATGAACCGGATGTGGGACAGAGGCGGTTAGGACAGTGATGCCGCGTGAACCTCCATTCCCGCCATGCCACTAAGGGTTGTGTCTGAGGTTCCCACCGACTCTGGCTGGGGTTGTCAGATATCCATGCTGGGAGGAAGAGGATGACCTAGTCAACCATCAAGAACCCTTGGATTTGCTGAACAACACACCCGCCTTAGATGAAGCAGGCAGTTGGTGGCCTCACCGAGTGACCCCTGCTGCGATGTCCCCTTGCTGTGCTGCGACCTGGGCCTGTTCCAGGAATTTTTGTGCCACTGCACTCGGCATTGCAAAGCTGCCACCTCTCTGTCTGACAACTGTTATGTTCTAAAATGTACAGACACTGTTTGATTGATGAATAACTGTATGTGTGAAAAATATACACCCTGTTTGTTTGGCTCCAAATGAACCCAGTAACAAGGCTGGGTAACCCTTGGAATATAAATTGCGCGTCCACCAAATGTCCAGGAAAAAATTACTTGTATGTGTCGTTTAAAAAACCATGTGTGTTTAACTAAAATGTAAAAGCACAAACAGGCGTCTAATTAACCTTCGACATGAATTAGGCTACAGAGGAAAAATGTATATATTATGGCGTTGTGAGAAAAGAAACGGTATTATTTTTGTCAGCACTCCACAAAACAACGCTTAATTAACCCCTGGATGTAATTTGCGCAAAAGGCCTAACGTGCGCGTCACGAAAAAGTATCATAGTAGCGTGTTTACAATTGCGTGTTATCACGCCACAACAACAATATATACAGTTGTAATTAACATTTTTGCTTGTGAATTAGGCTACAAAAAAATTAATAATATTGGCGTTGAAAAAGAACGGTTTCTTGGGTCAGCACACCAGCAAAACACCCTTAATTAACCCCTGGATGTAAATTGTCGCAATAGAAATTGAGCCGCACAAATTAGTAACTATAGTAGCGTGATACAATTGCGTGTTATCTACTGCCACACAACAAGATATACCGTTTGTAATTAACCTTGGGGGTGGCTTTGTGAATTAGGCTACAAAAAAATTATAATATTTTGGCGTTGAAAAGACGGTTTATTTTTGTCAGCACACCAGCCAAGCAAAACAACGCTTAATTAAACCCCTGGATAGTAAATTGCGCAATAGAATTGAGCCGCACAAAATAGTAGCATTTGTGTATCGTGTTACAATTTGCGTGTTATTCTCCCCCACACAACAAGATAAACAGTGGTATAATTTAACCTTTGCTTGTTGAATAGGCCTACAGGAAAAATTTTATATATTTTGGGCGTTGGACAAATACGGATTTCTTGTGGTTCAGCACACCACAAAACAACGCTTAATTAACCCCTGGATGTAAATATGCGCAATATCATTGAGGCATCCAAAAATGAGTGGTATTTGTAAATTGTAAAAAACGCTGTTCTCAATTAAATGAATAACAACAGGAACTGTCTTAGATCCCACTTGATATTGAATGTATATGCAGCTGCAGATGATGCACACTGGATATTCCAGATCCAAAACCCCAAAACATTAGAAATCGAACATTGAGAGAACAGTCTCTGAGACAAGCTGAGACACCCCACAAAAATCGCAAATATAAAAATCAATTCTTCAGTAATAGCTATCCAGCCGCGCAGCACCTTCTCGTGATGCGCAACAATATTAGAGAGAGTGTGGCTCCCCGGCGTCGCGCCCCGTACTTCTATAGTGCGTGTTATGACGTCACAGAATCCCGCCGGCTCTGAATGGCTTCACTCTGCACATGTCATGCAGGCTATGGCGCCCTTTCTCTCCTCTCCAAGAGTGCTTTGTCCCCATGTAGCCCATTTCCGTGCCAGCCATTTAATCAGATCAAAAGCACACATTCGTTCACACCTAATAACCCCAAAGTAATCGACTTCGTTCCGAACCGAATTTTCCCTTGAAATTACTAAACGAATTCCACTGCGTTAGAATCGATTCGCCCATCTCTATTTGTGAGGCTTTGGAGTTTTTAAGAATTTGGGGTGTATGAGGTAAACCTAGGTTGGTTCAGCACTAAAAAATGTATGTATATGTTTGATAGAAGGGTTTAAGTGGTTGGTATATAGGATTTTTTATTTGTGCAAGACTGTCTTTTGTGTTGTGTGTGGGAGAGCTGCATCCAGACCAGGAAAATTTGGTTTGGTTAAATAGTAATTTTATTTAAGTAATTATCTGCATAAAAATGAAAAGAAAAACAAAAGCTGAAATTGTGAATATTATCACATAGGGGTGTTCCTCATTGGGAAATGAGGTCCTTGGGTCTGACAGTAGTGACTTTCCTGCGCTGAGTTAATTATAGTTCCTGTTGATATGTTGGAGTTTTGTGTTTTGTTTAATTTGTTTTGATTTTTGTATTTGTTTTTAAAATTTGAAGAGAAGAATTACAGCTGCAGTCAGTACCAGCTTGAAGCAATCCTCTCCCAATGTCCCCATAGCTGCTTTATGTGAGGGTATGTGCCATGTACTGTACGTGTCTCAATATGCCTGGTGTTTTAGAAGTACACGCTGACAGCCGGCTTTTATTCACTTTCACTCTCCCCAGCGCATAATCCCCGGGAAGAAGTGACATGTCAATTGTTTTCCCTGCCGCATATTATACGTCGGGGAAAATGTATGGAAGCTATGAATTACCATATTTGCAGGGCGTAATTCGAGCATATTGCAGCACAATTACATACCTAAATACGCCCCGCAATTACGCCGTGTGAACATACCCTAAAAAATAAGTTGGAGCGCTAAATAAAAACACCATCTTTTTTACCCATTTAAGGGGCGCAGTGACCAATGGCCACATAATTTTGGCCTGTGAAACTGCAGAAATACCTAAAAACTGTGCAGCTTTTGACTACTGCATACGGCTGTGGGTGTTTGATGAGGTAAAGTACCCTTAGGCCGTGTTCACAACGGGTATTTGTCCGCGGTATTGGGCGCATACACCGCGCCGGATTTGCGCTTCAGTACAGCTCCAATCCGCGAGTGAATTACGGATAATACACTGCTCACAAAGAGAAACAGTGAATACCGTCGCTCTTTCCTCCGCTCAGCTAATCCGCCCCTCGGCGGGTTAGAAAGAAACATGCTACATTATTTTAACGGCTTGGTTTTTGTTATGCGCCGTAGAAAATGACCAGTCTATGGGGCCGGGAGCGGTGCCCCCGCCGCGCTGCGGCCCGGCCCCTCGTCCCTCCCCTTATTCACGCCGGAATTGCAGCGCAGATCCTGCTCACAAATCGCGCCGTGAAAAAGCCCGTGTGAACACGGGCTTAATGGGCCATATTCAGTAAGTGCTTAAAGCAGTATGGGCTACAAATGACGTTCTGGATTTATTTCCAAGAATGGCCATTGTACTATTTAAAAAACTGCCCATAAAGGACTGTAAAAGATTCTCAGTCATTAAAAATACATTGTGTAGCAAGTCCTGCAGAAGGTTTTATTATTTCTTTAAGAACAGCAAAAACAGCAAAAAATAATGACTTATGGGCATCTTAAGGGAAAAGTGTTATAAAACTTAGAAGATCTTACTGTTTCTGAACTGCAAGTAGTATCAGCAATTTTTCCTGCCTTCTACATACTGATGGCACTGCTAGCACCTAATTTGCCACTAAACATGTTTTTAGCTCAGGTTGAAATGTATCACAGTTTAATGTACCATCAGGAACATTTTAATGCCACTACATGAAGGCCAGCAGACAGGTTAAGACTTATGATCAAATTCCTCCTCCTTTCAATAAAAAGCTAGGGAAGTAACATGACTATGATAGCCAATTATAAATTTATAAAAATTTATAACAGTTTTCAGTGAAACAGATTGCTGTGATGGTAAACCTCTGCTGAGAGGCAGTTTCTACACAGTCACTAGCATTAGTACATTTCACAGATGAATATTATGTTTACCTTGCCTACATATTTTTTTCTTCTTAAATGGATATGAAATTAAAAATGAAGCAACTATGCAATAGGTCTTTAATTAAAATGTCCTACAATTCCTTTGCAAACAATGCATATGCATGTTAGCAGACAGTAAACTGTGTAACCCTGCAGTCCTACTCTCTCCTATTTGTCTTCTACCTATGGCTAACCTACTGATAGACAGCAAAAAGTGAATTATTTGGAATTACCTGTATTTTTGCATTTATTTCTCATAAAAAATAGATTTTGTATTTTATTGTTATTCAAGTCACAATTCTAGACAAACACAATCTAATTAATTTAATACCACATACAAAAATTTTCTCATTATGTTCTTATTGAGAAAACACCCAAAGTGCAGGGAGAAAAGGTAAGTGAACTCATATTTAATAACCTGCAGATTCCTTTTAGCACTAATCACATCCACCAAATGTTCCCCATAGTTCTAAATAAGATTTGCACAATTTGAGGTGAAATTTTAGATTATTCCTCTGTCATCTCATCAATAATTTTGAGATATATTTCTCCCACAGTGCCCACGAAATAATGCCATGACATTTTTAAGGTCAAAACTCTAACTTGGATATTCCAAAACACAAATTTTCGCTTTAAATGATATCATAGTTGATTTGCTTGTGAGCAATGGACATTGTCTGGTTGCATCCCTCATCATTTCAGGACATGGACTGCTGCCCTTATATATGATTGAAAAATATTTTGACACACCTTTGAATTAATTGTTCCTTTAAAAGGGTTTTATCATAAAGATATTCCTTGCCCTGTTTGTCCCGCTTCAAGGGAGCGTGTCTGATTTGTCTGAACTGTATATCATGTGACCCAGCAGGCTTGACATCACAATACCATTCCCCACTATGTGCTCCTACTAGTCAAACAAAGGTCTGTTTATGTAAAGAGCTGTGAGTAGCTACAATGAAGCTTAGTGGTTACTACTTCTGCCTTTCATCAAAGGGGTCTAGGTTCAAATCTCTGCAGGAACCAAACGTGGATTTTTTTTTCTCCATGCACAAACCTTTTTTCTTTTTATCTATTTGCACTGTTTGACTAATTACTAAGGAATACAGAAGAGTAACATGATAGCACCTGGGGTTGAACACTCACTCAGCTGTGAGTGTGTGTGACTACTAAGCAGGTAATAGACTGACAGTAGCTGCCTGACAGGAGAGGTGATGTCTGAGCATGTGTGGCCAGGACTGAGGAGCTCCCGTCACTGGTCGTATCCTCTGGACACTATGGATCACTAAGGTAGCAGCTAAAACAAAAATGGTACTGTATTTTTAATAATAATGAATTGTGAAAATGTTTATTATTTAATTTGCAAGTTCCCCACATCAATTCTACTTCATAGTAGAACCCATTTAATGGCATCAGAGCCATAAGGTAGTAAAGAAGCCTTTAACCATGATGCTTACTCCCCCATACTTGTGTTTTGGTGTGTGGTCTTCCTTTTTATACTTTAGATGGGACAGAACTTTTTTTGGGACAGAAACATTTTCCTTTGTGGTGTTCTTCTATGAACCATTTTTATTCTGTGATTTTCCACAAATGGGCACATGCAAAGACGTTTTTGCAGTTTGTGGAGTCTTCTGTTGTTCCTGTGAGGTGAGAAGGAACCCAACCAGAGCAATGTTTGTTGTGCTCTTGAAGGAGATCTTAACAAGACCCCCATTTCTAGAGCCATGGATTTTTGTATACCCAGGACATTACCTTGGTAGTCTTTTCACCTTTTTTTATACCATGTCTTCTAAGATATTTGGAAATTTTTTTGAATCAAGGAATGATTCACACCAATTTTTCTTAAAGGGAATGTGTCATCAAAAATTACTTATTAACTGTTTTTATGTTTAACACATGTATTTAAGATTTTTTGGTTATGTTTGGCCACTAGGCCTAATAACAATCTGACACTTCCCATTTTGTAGAGAGAGATTTTCAGTAGTCTGCTCATTATCAGCACAAGCACAAGCAGGGTTAGACTGAAAGGTGACACCAATATGTATAGATCACACAGGATACACCAATCACAGGAGATGTCATAGATCACCCTCTCTCCTTCCCTTCACACTGACTTCTTCTAAGGTCACAAAGCATGACTAACAAACTCTCCTATAGAAGTCAATGGGACTGAGTCATTCTTAAGGCTCTTATGTGCATGAAGCTGCTGTAAAGCATCTCTCTTAATGCTGTTAAAATCAGTGCAGGCAAGAAAGCTTTTCCCACAATCAAATATAGAAGACTGAAATGAGAAATCTACAATCAGAAAATAAAAACAGCTCAGAAGAAAATAATATGGATTGATTTAATAAGCAAAAAAAAAATGGTGGCAGATTCCCTTTAAGAACAACATATTTCTCAGCAGCCAGTCTTTGTGTACCTTTATTTAATAGACAAGAGCACAACTCACACCTTGAACCTCAATTCCTTATAGGGCTATTCTCACCGCAATCATTAGCTTTAAACATTTAGGCAAAGGTAAACGAAAACCATCACTAAATTCATCACAGTCCTGATTTTGCTTCCTTTCAGAGCTAGAGGTCTTCTTATCGCCTGTGTTCGTACACAACTTCCAGGAAAACAAACCTCTCCCCCTTCATAGTTTTCCAGTAAAAATTTAAAAAACCCCCAATCAAAAAAAAATTAAGATAAAAGACAATTAAGCAGATAATATTAAAGTAATTTGCCATAAAAGCAAAAATGGCTTTCTGTATGGGGAAAAAACATCTTATAGTAGATACAGTTCTGCTCAAAAGTTTGTTTTTTTTTGCTTTCCTGGTCTTTTTCAGAAAAATATAATGATAATCAAAACTTTTTTTTCCACTATTTTTTGGCTTGGTTGGGTGAAGCCATTTATTGTCAAACTATTTTGCTTCTCTTTTTAAGTCATGACAACCAAAAACATCCAAATGATCCTGGTGATACCCTGGTGATTTTGGCCTGATGATAAACCAGTTTTGGCAAAAATGTTTTTGAATGGCACAAAAAGGGTAACATCCTCCCCTGTCCTTTTTGTTGTAATCTGTTTGTGCTAAAAGCTGAGGGGTTTTTCTGGGATCCAGACAGACCTTGCACTTTTCTCCATCACGATTTTCTGGATTGTGATCAGGGGGAAAGCAAAAAATTGTCAACGGATTAGGGAAAAGTAGTTAAACTGTATAAAACGGGAAAGGGAAATACAAAAAGAACCAAGGTTTTGAAAATTCGTCACAGTGTTCCAACGTGATTAACAAATGGAAAAACAGGGGGTCTGTAAAAAACCAAAACCCCCCAGGGGAGACCCCCGAAAATTTCCCCAACTTCAGGAAAATTGTTTGGATCAAAAAAAAAACCCACAAATAACATCACGAAATACAACTCTCTGAAAACTGTGGGTGGAAGTTTTTAAAAGACAATAGGGAGGGCCCTTTAAGAAAAAGGGGGCATGGTCAGAAGAAATCATCGCCCAAAAACCCCCAAAATATCTCACCCAATACGCCAAAAAGCACAAACAAGCCCCAACATTTTCGGAACAAAGGAATTTGGAAGGGTGAAACCAAAATCAAACTTTTCGGCCACTACCTTAAAGTTCTTTGGGGAATTTTTTTAACAAGGCCCATATGAAAGGAAAACCCCTTCCTACTTAAAGTACGGAGGGGGAACAAAAGGAAACTTACCAACTGAAGGAAAGATGAAGCACATTTTTAAGCAAATTTGCATATCACCCGGAAGGCGAAGGGACTTTCTTGGAGTTCCAACATGAAACGTTCAAAAACACAAGGCCAAGTCGCCTTTCATTGGCTACAGCAGAACAAAGTAATTTTGGAGTGCCCTTCGTCCCTGACCCAATATAATTTTCCACTCTGGGAATCCAAACATGCATTTTTCAAAAACACCCAGGAAATTACAGGGAAATGGGGGTTTTTGCCAAAAGAACGGCAAGGCCCCCATCCACAATCCCCCGACTTTAAGCTGTCTTGTGTTTGAGGAACCTTAATTTTTAAAACTGGGGTTTGGAATTTTTCAAGGTCTTTTGGGGTGTTTTTGGTTTCCATTTAAAAGTTAAAGAAGAAAACACGTAGTTGACAAAAATGGCTTCACCAACCACTAACCTAGTGCAAAAAAGTTTTCGGTTATCATTCAATTTCTGAAAAAGACAAGAAAGAAAATTTATGAGGGGGAGTAAAAATTTTAGCACAACGTATTTGGTACCAGAAAAAAAATATATGGAGCCACTCTCACCTGGTAGCAAGAAACAGAAGCTCATCCTCCCTATAAGGGAACACGAAATTGTACTTGCTGTCGAAATGCGCTACTAGACCACAGTGTATGCACTTCAGTAATACCAGTATTTTTCCTGTGAAATGCTCATGCTCTGGCTGCATCTTCCAGTAAATCAAAGGTGCCAAGATTACCACCTGTCAGTGACATTATGTGTTGAATGTGGATTCAAGTAACAGAAAAGCCCATTGTTTGCTGAAAATACCTCTCTTGAAATTAGGCACTTTCGTTATATACTTTTAATACATTAATTTCTGCTGTTTGCTGGCAGGAAATTCAGTTCAATAGTTGTGCATCTCAGCACATAGGAAACAGATCTGGCCTTCATTTACTGTTTGGGGTTTTGCCCCAGAAAAGTGTTTAAATGCACAAAAAGTGAACTATTTTTGGTGCCATGTCCAATACATTTATTAGGGGGCTTAAAGGCACTCTCTGCAGACAGCATGACAGGTGGGTATAGCTTATCAAAAAGTGTACGTGGCATTACGGGAATGTGGGCGTGGTATGAAAAAAAAAATTAATAAAAAAATTAGGCAATTCTAAAGCTGCACCAATTTCTCAGGCAGCATAAGCCACTGGGATAAATCTGGTACATTTTTAGACTGCCTGTTTCATTTTACACTGTCTAACTTTAACACAGCAATACTAAATGGGGACTTCTCTCTCAATCTCGATCAGGTGACCATAAGGATTTGGATTTTTCAGGGCAGCTTTTGAAGCCACACCTTTTTGGTCTTCCTACTCAAGGATTCAATGTGAAGGAAGAAACAGGGAGCATGCCCAAACACAGCAAAGGATCCTGGGAGCTTGTAGTTCTATAGGCCCAAGTGGTGCAGCTTTCAAACAGAAAATGTTGGTGCTCGGTTGAGAAGAAGGGAGGCTGCATGCAGCACATGAAATGCCCTAATTAGCTAAAAAAAAAAAAAAAAAATCACCAGAAAGAAAAAAAAAAAATCTCGGGGAAAAAACCCCTTTTAAAAAGGCATGTGCTTTTTAAAACCTTTTAAATTTTTTATTTTTAAATTGGGGCAGTTAAAAAATGCACAGGGTTGTAAATGTGGATATGGTCTTTAAAAAGTACTAAGGCTATAGCTCTAATGTAATAAGTTCATTTTTATAAACAAAGCTACTTATATCATTCACACATTTTCACTTTATTTGAGGTTCTAATATCTGAAGAAATGTGGGATTGTTATTTGGCCCTTAAAGACCTTTTTGTAGTTTTAAATGGCAGACTGCTTTTCAAACAATGTAAATAATGTTGAAAAAACCAAAGGGGTTTTACCGGGCAAAAAAAACCCCTTTAAAATAAATTTGAAAAACCCTTAAAAATACAGGGGGTTTGGGGAAACTTGAGAGTAAGTACAAGAATCTTAGCAACTCACTCCGATTTTATCATCTTTTTATTGGCAGCAAACTGTGATGACTCAGTTAGGAAGATGCAGAAAATTCGTCTTTAGCCTTATGTTAAATTAAATTTAACATATCACCTAGTTTTTTTTACATTTCTACAGATTTTTTACTACAAAGATAGTTTTTATAAGTTTAAATTTCATATGTAATCCCCTACTTTTTAATTGTGTTCCAAAACCGTAAATTGTTGTATTATTTTTTGCAAAAAATTTTAAATGGGGGTTTGGGGCCTTGGCCCCAGTCTTTTAAATAAAAATTACCCCAATGTCTGTATAAACTGTATGGGGAAAAAGGAAAGATCCCAAAACCCATGCCCCTAGTTTTGTTTTACAAGTAAATTTACTTTTTAAACAATCCATAAAATTTTCAAGGTTGGTTTTTGAAATTTAAAAACCCCGGGAAGGGTTGGGTTTTGTAAAATTAAATGTTGTGATTTTCAGCACTTGACAAACCTTATTCATACGATTTTCATTTAGCATCAAAAGGTAAAAATTTGGAATTTTTTAGTGGGCCACTTTTAAAAGTAAATGGGGGTAGTAGAAAAATTTATTATTTTAATTTTTAAAACATTATTTAAATATTATATGATTAGGGGCAGTAGAGGATAATATAATTCACTTGAAGCACAAAACTGTTGTGTTTTGTAGGTCTTTTATTACTTGGACATCAAGGGCTGAAATATCCCTTCCACGGGCCAACTAGGCCCCCAAAAACCGGGGGCCCTGTGCATTTTTGATGTTTGTTTTGACTGTATGGCCCATCAGAGGGTTTTTTCCTCCCTTGGGGTTTCCCCATTTATAAGTTGAAACCCTGGGATCTTTTGTATAAAAAATTTTTCCCTTCCGGGGGGTTTGAAGCTGTTTTTTTTACAGGGAAAAACCTTTTTAAACTTCCCCAAAAATTCTACTTTTTTGGGGTTTGGGCAGTTTTCCCTCCCCAGCACCCTTTTATTTGCCAGGAAACCAAGTTCGGGAAAAGTCCCTCTCTGAAAATAGCTGTCTCATTTTATTACTATGCAAAATTTCAGGGAACAGATACTATATTTACCACTGACAGAAAAAAATAACCTTACATGTACTGTGCAAGCTTCCAACAATGCGTCTAACTACAGTTGAAACCAGATGTTTACATACATTATATAAAAAGACACAATTTCAGTTTTTTCACTGTCGACATTAAATCAAAATAAATTTATCACTTTTAGGTCAATTAGGATTACCCAAAATTTTTTATATTTTCCAAATGCAAAAAATATGAAAGAACTTTAAGGCACTTTATACGGTTTTCCCAAAATCAAAATTTACAATTTTACTAATTGCTAATGGATGTGGAATTGTGGACTTCATAAGTTGGATCATTTTTGGGTCAATTTCTAGATACCTGAAAGGGGCCCGTTCATCTGTACAAAAATTTATGCAAGTAAAATACATGGGAATGTCCACATCATACGCTTAGGAAAGAGACGGGTTCTGGTCTCAGGGGGACTACTTTTCCAACAGTGCAAACAAAACCCAAGAACAAACAAAAATTTTGGGAAAATCGGGGGAACTGGTAAGATTTTTGGGCATTATCCCCAGTGAAACGATACTGTAAAATTAAACAAATGGGCTGAAACCACATGCCAGGAAAAACCATTCTCCAAAAGAAACATGTAAATGCCAATTAATGTTTTTCAAAGCACACAGGGGAAAAAAAGACCTACATTTTTGGAGACGTCCTGTGATCGATAAACTAAAAAATTTTTAAATCTTTGCCCAAAATGAATCATTACATTTTGGAGGAAAAAGGGGAAGCTTTTTATGCCTAAAACACCATCCCAACTGTGAAACACGGGGTGCAGCATCATGGGGTGGAGTGTTTTCAGCAGGAGGGGGGTGCACTTCCAAAAAAAGAGGCACAGAGGAAAGAAAATTAGTGGCAAACTAAAACAACAGCTCAAAACATCACAAGGGAAGTTAAAGCTTGGACGGAAAGGGTCTTCCAAAAGGACAATGCCCGAAAAATACTGCCAAACTGGGTTTCAAATGGCTTGGATAAAAGTCAATGTTTTGGGGTTGCCCTAACAAACCCTGACTCAATCCTATTGAAAACTTATGGGCAAAGCTGAAAAAGGGAAGTGCGAGCAAAAAAACCTACAAACACCTCGTTTTCACCAGTTCGTCAGGGGGAAGGCCAAAAATTCCCACCAACTATGGTGAGAAGCTTGTGAAAGGTATGTAAACTTTTTATTTTGCAGAAAGTAAAAAATGTCTGACGATTTTTCCCTCCATTTTTCTGGGCATTTGGCAAATATAAATAATTTTGGGAATTAATTTACCTAAAAAAAGGTAAGGTTTATTCTGATTTCATGTCGATAGGGGGAAAAACATAAATGTCTTTTTATACTGTGTATATAAACTTTGGGTTTCAACTATATATCTCTAGCAGCTATGGAGGCCAGAGGTTGAGAAGGCCACTCAGGTGCAAGAACATTCTGCATTTTCTGAAGGGAATCACATGCTGTTGGTTTTCTGTAGTTTAGCACTACTTTGTGTGTTCTCTGATATATGGTGCTATTATCTTTACCTTTAATTATTGCTATTTATGTTGCTGCTTCCTATTATTAGCTGGTGAGAGCCCTTCCTATTTTGCTTGGGCCCCCTATGTTCTTCGGGGTTATAAAGTCACAAACCCCCCGGCAGTTTTACCCCGATTGTTTTTTTTTTTTTTCAATTTTTGTACCAAAACAAACGGGGTTTGGGTGGTAACTGGTTTACTTATTAAACATTTTCTATACTTGGCCAATCTCCACTCAGCTTTGGTATCATATGTATCTTTTGTTGTTTGGGTGTATTCCTTTAACTTGAGAAAAAAAAGAAGAAAAAACAGCTTAATATAATAGAATTTCCATAGGGTGCATGGACCGGCAATGGACCTGAGCAAAATGGACTAAAAACATAAAAACAGACAGTGTCCAGCGTCATTCAAACGACCCAAGACATACAGAAGAAAGCCAAATTTTTCTGTGGCTTTTAAATCATTACAATAAATGTTTGGATTGTTTTGGATTGTTTGGATGCTTAACACTCTCTTTTTCATGTTATTCCCTAAATTTGGGTGAGTAAGTAAATGCAGTTTGGCCTGTTATTTTTATCCAAGCAGCAGATAGAGAAATGTTAATCCTGCAGATAATCGGAAGGTGCGGTATCAGACACATCACTATTATTATTATTACTGTTATTATTATAGACTGGATTGTTCAGAGTGATGTTTTAAAATGGCTTTCTCATTAGGCTGTTCCACAGAGCCTTCTCTTTGTAGCTAGCTTCAGACTCGCACTTCTTGTTCAGGCTGTGGATGGTTCTAAGCAGAGAATGGCATATCAGCTCTATTATTCCTAGCTTAGCCTGTTAGAGGGACATTGGTGATAGAAAGGTTTAAAAAGTAGGGCAAAAGGGTACAGAGCTCTAAAGGGTTAACATTTGTCAGTAACATAGATAAGTTCATGGTCTGCTGATAAGGCACATCAGAGAGTTATGTCACCATAATGGCCAAGGCCGCTAGAGCACAGAGGGGTGGTTGGTAACCTCGGGAAGCTTATGTACACAAGCAAGATATAAGAACTGCTCTAACTTTGAAAGGAAACAAAATCAGAACAGCAATGTATTTGGTAATAGTCTTTATTTATCTTTCCCTACATGTTTAAAGTTAATCATCATGCTGAGAATACTCTTTTAACTGCGGATAGTGCCTTCCTTAGGTAACAGTGGGGAGATGTGACAACTGGAGTATGTAAAAATTTTCATCGCTATTCCCCCACCCAGCAGTGAGGTTTAGCAACATTCTTAGTTTGGGGATCTATTTTCATTATTAAATTTACAATAAACTGTAGTTTTTTCTAGAGCCCTTTTTATGGTAAGCTAAAAAAATAAAAATATTGAGATGTTGCACTCTTGAATGTAAATCTTACTTAAGAGAGAAGCTAAGAGACCAAGCAAGATTGTATAGACTGTCAGACCAATATATAAAAACGTAAAAGAAATCTACAAATCTGTCTACGTAGCTTTCTTACAAACTGAGCAATTGGAATTTTTTAATGCCCAGGGTCTAAGTGGCTAGCTTACTTTCCTTGTCCACATAGGAAATGATTGGACAATAACAGTACTTTTTTTCTTTTGCAGTAGTGTTTATTAAAAGATTAGACCTCATGCACATCACCATTTCATATATGTCCAGATATTCTGAAATGCTAATGTGCCAAGCAAATTTCCTCGTGATTAGAGATGGGCGAATTTCTCAAAAATTCAATTCGGTCACTTCGCCGAATTTTCCGACAAAAAAAAATTCGGTCCAATTACTTTGCACGAATCGCGTTAAAAAGCGCTATTTCAGGGGGCACAGAGCCTGAGGGGGCTGTAGAACGTTGTTTCCAAAGCTTAAAAAATACAGAGGGGAGTTTTTTTTGGTCTTCATACAATGTTTTGTTTTAGTAAACACGCAAGATGACCCGGGCCCCCCTCCCTTAAAATCACTTCCTATAAAATTCCCCCGGGGGAATTAAGAGGGGGGAAAACTTACCAAAAAAAATCAACGGGAATGTAGCCTGAAAAAGTCATGGCCCCGCAAAGCTGGAAAAAAACAGCTGGAGCTCAGGTGGCAACATTAGTGACAGAGTGGGTTTGGGGGTGACACGGCAGCCCCCAGCAAACATAAAGGGGAGGCAGTGGGCACAATTTACATTCTGGAGGTTTGGGAAAACAAAGAGGAAGCCCCAGAGTGGCACAAAACTGAAGCGGAGGGTCACGGGGGGCAGGGAGTTAAAGAGGGCAGGGCAAAATGCACAAGAAAATTCTGGAGGCGGCAAAACAGTTTTTAGGGCCACAGAGGGGGGCCCCAAGATAAAAGTTTTGGGAGGTCACGACAGCAGCAGCAAAAGAACAGGCTTGGCACAAAGACATTCTGGAGGCCGGGAAAACAGTATTAGGGCCCCAGAGTGGCCCCCAAAATCACAAAAAGTTTTTTGGAGGTCACGGCGGCAGCAGTAAAGGATCAGCAGTGGGGACAATGACAAATTTTGGGAAAAGGGGCTTTTTTTAAAAAGTAATAGGCCCCAGATTGGGACAATCCAAAAACAGGTTTTGGAGGTCACGGGCGGCACAGTATGAATCAGGCATTTGGGACAATGACATTCTGGAGGCTGCAAAAAAAGTATTAGGCCCCCCAGGGGTGGCACAAATCACACAAATGTGGGGGGTCAACCGGGCGGCAGCATTTTTGAGGTCAGGCAGTGGCCAATGACATTCTTTGGGGGGCTAAAAAGAAATTAAAGGCCCCCCGAGTGGCAAAAAGATCCCTTTTGGGAGGCACACCCGCGCAGCATGAATCAGGGCAGTGGCACAATTTACATTCCCGGGGGGCGGCAAAACCCGTATTTTGGGGCCCCAAAAGTGGCACAATACACAGTGGGGAGGTCCCCGACAGCAGCACAGAATCAGGCATGGCACAAAAACATTCTGGAGGTGGCAAAACAGGAGGGAAGCCACAAAAGGGACAAAAGACTGAGAGCGGAGGCACGGCAGCAGCAAACATTTAAGGGCAGGCAGTGGCACAAATACACGTGTGGAGGACATGGCAACAGCCACAGCAGCAGCATGAGGGCAAACCCCCTGGCACAATGACACGTTTTGGATTGTCACGGCAACCCGACAAAAAAGCAGCACACATGAGGTCAAAAAAGTTGCACAAAACAGAGTGTTTAGGGGGGTTGGCAAAAAACCAGTCCCCGGTAAAGATTTTGTAGGCAGATGGATAAACCGTCACAGATGTGTTTGGGATCAGGGAGGGTGGCGGCAAACAGAATAGTGGGTTTAGGCAGGGAAATTTGGGAAACCCCAACCCGACGCCTAAGGGCAAATTTTGGGGTGGAAATCCCCGGGCCTTTTCCCTGCCCGATTCATCTTTTTACAAAAGGGCAGCGTTCCAAAATTTCCCGTGGACAAAGCGGGTTTTTCCTTGGGGGTAACCGGGGGGCCCCCCCGCCGCACTTAACCCCCCCCTCTGATGCCACACTACTGGCCGGGGAGGACAAGCTTCTCCACTGCAAAAAACCGGCCAAATTGCGGGCCACACATCCATTTTTGGGTGCCCCTAGTCCAGCGGATCTTCTAACTGAGGTGGCAGAGTGCTGTCCAAGAGGGCCACAAACCCTTTTGGTTTTAGGGAAATTTCTCCAGGTCCTGCTTCGGGTGGGTGCTGGCGACGCCCTCCCCCCACTAGGGGGGGTGAAGGAAGCTCTCATCAGGACTCCAGAAATTAGGTTTTCTACTGTGGAGCTTGGGACTTGCTCCAAACCCCCCCACCTTCCCCCAGCAGCCGCGCAGTAGAAATGGGCCCCGAGGGAACCCCCCGGTCAGACCTTTTCCGATAGGGACATGTCCGCACATAAAAACAGCAAACCAACTGAATTTTGGGGGGAAATTTCCCCCCATAGTATTTTAGGTTTTTCCCCCTCCATCTCAAAAGCTGGGGGAAAAAGGGCCCCCTTTTGGGCCGGTAGCGAGGGACCAATAAAGGGGAGACCAGAAGGGCAACCCTCTTTCCGGAAAGCGACCCATTCGGGTGTCACAGCCAAACAAATAAAAAATGCGCGGCCATCTTTGGGACAAGTGAAAATCCGGGGGGGCTCCCCCGCCTTCCCCCTTCCCCCTGTAAACTGCCCCCGGGGCTTGGGGGTCATCTGCCTCGTCTTTTCCCCAACCTCCATCCACCTTTCCTTTATTGCTCCTTTCTCCTCCTCTCTTTTTCCCCCCTTGGGGGGAAAACCACTTTTTTCACCAGACAATGTTCTGCCCAATGTCCCCTCCTCCCCCCCCCCATTTCAGTCCCCACCCGGGGCCAATTTTGGCCAAAAGAGATGAAATCGCCACGGTCTCCATTTCCCCCGCCCGAAAAAGATTTTTTCAGCATCTGTTTTCCAAAGGGCATTTTAAGCATGGAATGATTTTTTTTCATCCCCTAGTTTCCCGGCGACTGACAAATAAAATTTCCGCGCCCCCCAATTGGGCCCCAACAAACACAGGTGTCACGCATGAGGGTGCCACTGGCTGAATCAAAGTTATACAGGGGGGGGTTTCTTTTTTGTTTTGCCCCGGATCACAAAAAATTCCTTTTAAAGGGCCTTTCTCGTTCATATAGTTTGGGTCCAACATTGCATTCTGGAAATTTTTCGGGGGGGGTTTTAAACCTCCCCATATCAGAGTGTGTTTGGGGGGGGCTGTTCTGCCGCTGCAACCCCGAGGAAGGGGGTTCCGGGTTTGGGACGAATGGATAAAGTGCATGCACAGTTTTCCCGGCCCTTTTTAAATGGGTTTTTGAAGACGGTGGGAAAACTTTTAGGGAACCCTTTTTTACAAACCGATTGAACACAAGGGGCCATGGGAGGGCGCATGGGGCCATCCCTCCCCGGTGCAGGGGCGGACACCATGTTCCTCCCATTGTCCCCTCACCCTGGTTCCGATTTTCAGTTGGGGGCGGAAAAAAGCCACACATCGATTTTTCTGCGCATGACGCGGGGCAGTTCCCCCCTGGGGGCGACTTCGTTCGCCGGGCAAAACCAGGGTTGAAACTGCGTGACAAAAACCCCGTGGCCCCAACCCCATGGGAGTATTTAAGAGCCCTAAATTGGGGGAAAGGGTGAGATTGTGGTGGTTGGAGGAGGGGGAAGGGGGAAAATTTGGCGGGTGCAGCAAGGGTTTACAAAGGGGAGGAAAAAAGCGGCGTCTTTCCCGTCCCCAAAAAGTTGGGGTGCCTGGGGGGTTGGAAGCACATTCCCCAGGGGGGGGCCCCCTAAAGGACCCCTTTTACAGGGCCCGACCTAGTTACAAACTCCAGACCTTTCCCCGCTGGGCCGTGCACCCTTTTTAAGCAAACCGAAAACTCCCAAAATTTACCCACCTTTCTTGGGTTTTACATATTTATGAAGGGGCTGGTACTGACTTTTTTGGGAAAAGGAAAAAATTTCGGCTTTGGGAAAACCCCTCCATCCGCTTGGCACAAGCCATTAAATTTTCTGAACGGTTTCAGAGTCCCCCCCATTTTTTGGAAAGGGGGGGACTGCAGTACCAAAAACTTTGGGCAAAGGAAGGCAAAGGTCCCGCTGCTGCACCTTAAGAGGGTTTTGGGAACGCATACTGTTGTTTTCTTTGCAATCGGGCCCGCTGAAAAGACGCTGGTTTCCCCTGAAATAGCGAGGAGCAGGAGCATCTGGACCGGGGGAGAAATTTAAAGAGAAACAGCTCCCATCGCCCGAGGGTGGTGGACCTTGACTGGCGCAAAGGCAAGCCCTGCCACTGGCGCTTTCTGCCCGGGGTGCCCGTTTGCTGCGGGGCAGGGTGGACCACCACATCTGAACCCGTTTCCCCCGGCCACCGGATGGTGACGCTGCATGTTTTGATTTAGGACCGGGTTGCCAAAGTTACTCCCTTTCCCCCGCCTTTTACTTTCTGGGCCCACAGATTTTTTAAAAAATAAACCCATAATTTGGTCCTCCATTTTCTTAGCAAAGAAATTTTCCCCCCAGCCGAAAACGGGTTTTTCCGCCAACGCTCCGCACTGAGTACTACTGCCCCCCGCTGCCTTTGTGAGCCCCTGTGCCCTACTTTCTTGGACCTGCAAGCGGGTTTTTTACCCCGTGGCCGCTTGGCTCCCGACCTCACCGCTGCACCTGCTGACCCCGGGCCACACGACCCACTTGCGGTGCGCTGCTCCCTGACGCGCAAGCTGACGCCCTTTTTCCCGACATATGAAGCCCTTGCCTCACCCCCCCCAAAGTGCGGTCGGCTACTCATCATCTTTTTTTTTTCACCGTCACTGCTGTCCTCATCACCGTCTTGGGTTCCGGGGCGACCTCCACAACATACCCCATCCCACTCTCCACATCTATACTTGCCCCTACTTCAAGAACGGGGGAATTGGCCCCTTTTCTTGCTGCCAAAGTACTGCTGACTGCCCTCCTCAAATTTTTCACCTCCAAATATGGTGCTGACCCAACCACATAGTAACTCTGGGCTGAGGAACCCGGGGATGGACAGAGGGGGCTGAGGACAAGTGAGTCCCTGACCCGCCCCCCCGGGCCAGCCAACAAGGGTTTGTGTCTGAGGTTCCCACCATTTTGGGGCGGGGTTGTCAGAGCATCGGGGGAGAAGAGGATACCTAGTCAACCTTTTCAAAAAACCCTTTGGACAACACCGCCGGGGCTAATGACAGCGCATTTGGCCTCCCCGGTGACCCCTCTGCGACGTCCCCTTTGTGCTGCGACCGGGGGCCTTTTTCCAGGAATTTTTGTCCAAACTCCCACTCGCAGTGCGAGCCTGCCACCCCCTTGTCTACATTTTTTTTTGTTCAAAAATTCAGACCTGTTTGATAATGATATCGTATATGTTTAAATATCCCACCCTTTTTTTGACCCCCAAATGAACCCAGAACAACTTGGGTAACCCTTTGGGTAAAAAATTGCGCTTCACAAAGGGCCAGGAAAAATTTATTTGTATGTGTCGTTTAAAAACACTGGGGTTTTTTTACTAAAGTAAAACACAAACGGCTTAAAAAACTTTTGGACATGAATTAGGCTACAGGGGAAAATGTATATATTTTGGCGTTTAAAAAGACGTTTCTTGGGGGCAGCACACCACAAAACAACGCTTAATTAACCCCTGGAGTAAATTGCCCAAAAAATTAGCCGCACAAAAAATAGCTTTGTAGCGTGTTTCAATTTCTGTTTTCTACGCCCACACAACAAGAATACAGTTTGTAATTAACCTTTTCTTTTAATTAGGGTACAGGAAAATTTAATTTTTGGGGTTGAAAAAGAACGGTTTCTTGGGGGCAGCACACCACAAAAAATGCTTAATTATCCCCTGGGTGTAAATGCACCCAAAAATTGAGCCGCCAAAAAATAGCTTTGTAGCGTGTTACAATTGCTGTTTTTTCTACGCCACAAACAAGAGAATGTCATGGGGCGGGGCGGCGCCGCTGCCCCCGCGGGCCTTTCCCCGCCTCCCGGGCCGCGGCGCGGGCACGCGTCACCCGCGGCCACCCCCCGTCCCCACGCCGGCTCCTTACCTGGCCCCGCTCCCCCGGGGAACGGCCCCCTGTCTGTCCCCCGGCCATCGGCGCATGCGCCCCCCACGCGCGCGCGACAGC